>JAULBX010023296.1:0-211852 GCA_032358255.1 Heterotrichella gracilis | reverse complement strand
GGCTGTCCTTCCTGTACAGGTGTGGGTGTGTGCACAACCCCGCGGCATGATCTGATTATAAACAGTAGTTCCACTTTTAAAGCTGTAGCATGTAGTCATCATACAATTTTTTCATATGATAACAATGACCCTACAGGTGTGGGTGTGCACAACCCTAAACCCTGAACCCCAACCCCTAACCCTAAGAAAGATCCCTGCTGGAGTGGCTGTCCTTCCTGTACAGGTGTGGGTGTGTGCACAACCCCGCGGCATGATCTGATTATAAACAGTAGTTCCACTTTAAAAGCTGTAGCATGTAGTCATCATACAATTTTTTCATATGATAACAATGACCCTAAAGCACTCAAGGTTGTGATTGTGATTGTGGTTGGGGTGGGGGAATTGCCAGGGTGCAGGACTGGTGTGACTTGTCCGGTAATGCCAGCACGTGAAATGCAAGGAGGGTCACCTTGTACGCACACGTCACCCACCGGCAGATGCCCCAGCACTCGCCAGAACCCCCAGCCAAACTCAAAACCTTAAATCCGTAAACCCTGAACTTTAGCCCTAAGGCCTCCATGTGTAGGTATGTGCCTGTGGGCGTACTGGAGGTGGTGCCCATCCAATCCGTAAACCCTAAACCTAAACCCTAACAGAACCCTGAACCCTAAACCCCAAATCCCCCATGTGTAGGTATGTGCCTGTGGGCGTGCTGGAGGTGGTGCCCCAGCAGCTGCACCTGCGGCCCCCTGCCTTCTACGGGCGCAATGACCTCGAGACCCTCATGGGGAGCGACAATGCGGCGGACTGGCTGCGCATCTCGGAGATGCTGCTGGGGCCTGCCCCTGCAAACTTTGTGTTTGCGCCCAAGCACAAGTCCAACGCCTATGCCTCGGAGGGTGGGATGGCCAAGCAGGCACAGGACAACGATCAGGAGAATGGCTAGGATTTAAATAGTTTTACTCTTGTCCTCGGGAGAAATAGTCCACTGCAAGGAACTTGTTCTTGGTTGTGGAGGCAAGGAGGTGGACCGTCCTCTGGTGGGTGAGTTGCTGTCCCGTGGAAAACGCTGAAAAGGGCACTGTCAAATTGAAGTCGTCCAAACCAGCCTGAGAGCATCCGCTGCCTTCCCCAATCTCATGTGCCACCTGCCTTTGCAAAAAATTGTGCAGGTGACGCACGAGGTAGGCGAAGGCAGTGAATGCACTCAGGCTGGTTTTGGACGACTTCACTTTGATAGTGCCCTTTTCAGATTTTAACATGACGGGCTAAACATATGTCATTCGTCATACCTACATGCGAGGCGGGCTTGTGTGTAACAGTCACCTGCCTGCACGCTTTGCAGTTGCAACCACTGCAGCCCCTCCTCGTGCAAGAGTTACTCTGGAATGGACTCGTTATCAACTGCTGGCAGCCCGAAAATGACATTGCATACAGAAGGGTCGACTGCGTACCAAACCTCCGAGGTTTTTTTACTAGGTGGCCAAGACAAGTAAGGGAACACTCTGCTGTTGGATATGTCAAGTTGCACCCCTAAAACCCTTTGCGACGAGGTAGAATGGGTAGCACGAAAGTGCGGTAAGCGGCACGACTGGTTGGCCACCATCTGCCACAGCGGAAACAGTGTCAGTTAAGCCTTGGCTCTTTGACTGGGGTGAGGCATAACCAGGCGTGCTACCTGGCTTCTAAGTTGGAATGCACGTACGTACCCTAAAACCCTTAACCTGAACCCTACTAGGTGTCACCCTAAACCCCAACTCAGCAAAATTCGAAAGCAATTGCGGAAAAGGCATTTCCGAGACCAACTTTGCAAAGTTTGGCGTACTCTTGCCTGGGTCAAGAGGTGAATCAGCTCAGCTGATGCCAACACTCAACTCAACTTGAAAGCATGCATGCAAGTCTGTTGTCACGAACAGACTGCTTGGCGATGTTGCAATCTGCATGCTCGTTCACCAATGCATGCACTATTTGGAAACCTTGTTGAGCTATGCATACTGCACCTGCTGAGCAAACTGCCTGCAGCTTCTGCACTTTGGCACAGAAAGTGTAGTTTTTTACACGCATAGCCGTTGGCCCTTTGCAAGTGCTGTTACCAAGGCCCAGGATTTTACCCTTCTTAACGACACTGTGAACACCTGAACAACTCTTCTCTAAGACCAACGGTGGATGGTGGCAGCTGTGTGATCAAGGCCCAGCTGGGTCAAGGTCTGGAGGGTTCCTGCCCACCTCATGGCACCAGAATATGACCACTGAAGGGGTCAAGCACCCAGCAGGGGCCTGAGCGCTCAGCATTCTGTGGGTCCTGTTTTTGTCCAAGCTATGGTCCGTAGGCAGGACTCCTCCGAGCCGCAGGACCCTACACCAGCTCACCCGGACCAGTATGTGCAGCTGCTGCGCTTCAGATTTGGTGCGTTTAAGACCAGTAGCCAGGCACAGAGAACCCCCAGGGAACCCACAGTCACCCCTCCAGTCTGTACCATCAACTCCACCTGTATCGTGACACCCCACACATTGCAGCTCATCACTAGTGGTTTCAGCTCATGGTTACAAGGTGCAGGACTATGCTCAGTCATGAGTTTAAACACCTTAAACCTATGGTGCAGGTAGCTGTGACGCAGCTGACCAGCGCACCCCGTGGCCCCTGGACCTGCTGGTGCTGCACCAGGCGCAGATGTTCGCGGTGGTGGTTGACCTCACGAGGAAAGTCGCACGCAAGGTGGGTGAAGGTGCTATGCCACTTGCTGCACACTGCACTGGTTGCTGCACACTGCACATACGCTTATGCCAAAGCCCTTTCGCTGCGTACTCTGCTGCCTACATCCACCACTGGCAGTTCCTGGGGGTTGTGTTTTCACCCACCAAACTCCCACGTTTATGCCATGGCTTGGTTGCACACGCTGCAGAGAGTTGCACACGCTGCAGAGAGGTTCATGGTGTACAACTCCTGCCTAACCAAGGCGTTGTGTGCGCACACCTCACGAGTGCACCGGGATCCACTCCTGGCTAGGGTCTTGTCCCCCTCACCGTGCTCAAACCCTCTTTAGGGAATTCGCGCCAAGGTGCAGACGTGGGTGCGCTCCTGGGGCTGGCGGTGGCACAACCCCTACGCCTCAGACAGCCGACGGGACGCTGGGTATGTGGTTGCATTTGAGGTTGAATGGGCGCACATCGTGGGGATAGACTACCTCAACCCCCTGTGCCAACCGGGGAGGCTGGTGCTGGAGGCCAAGCATTCAGCCAAGCGGGAGTTCAGCACGGTGGGTCTTCATTCTGATACAACTGAAACGACTAAAAGTACCTACCGTATATTTTACCAGAGTTGAGAAGAGTTTTGCTTTTAGTCCTCACAGTGGATGTGGCAGCGGCTGTGGCATCATGCTGGGGGCGCATGTGTTTACTGCAGTGGCTAGGTGTGTCATGTGGCGACATGCATTGTGCCTGGAAGGTCACGGCGCATATTGGACATGGCGCAGGGGAGGGGATGCATGCATGCATGGGACCAGAGCACATGGGCGGCCAGGAAGGTGGTCATCGGCAGTCGTTTATTTTGTCCCCCCCCCAAAGATATTCCATTGACGTTGACATTGGCTGACGTTCTAGCCTCCATGCCCTCCATTTCTGCATTCACGCTCGCCAATGCTTGGGCTGATGCATAAGATTGTGCTCCCACTGGGCGTGATGCTCGACGCATGGCTTAACGCACGTTTGTGATGTGCACTTGTTGATCCTTGAACTGCAGGTACATGATGCAGCCACCTACTACCATGTCCCAGAGAGCGCATTCCAGCGATCCACATTGCGAAGCCTGGGATTGGCGGACATAACTCCCCCTCCCCGAACTCCCTTAGAACCCCTTGCTTCACCCACCTGCACCCGGTGCTCCGAGCCAGGTGTGCGCCAGCGGGACACAGAGGCGGCTCTAGACCCTAAGCAAGGGTTTGGAAGCGCTGATCCAAAGCAAGGGGTGGGGGGCGCTGATGCAGGCAGTGCGGTGCAGCGGCTGCATGCTCGGTTTGAGGAGGGGGTGGAAGGGACTGATGGGCAGGGAAGGGAAGAGGAGGGTGCGGTGATGCCGAGCCTGGAGCGGCGCAGCATGCCGCAGCTGTCGGGGAGTGAGGATGGGGTGTTGGGAGGGGATGGCGCAATGGATGGGTTTACCGATACACACCATGTGGCGTTGCCACAGCGAGCGCATCCACATGACGTCACTGGCAGTGCGACGCCAACGCTCGGCACGCCTCGCTCGGCACCAGGTATGTTATTAGTTGGTGCCATAGTGGTGGGTTGTCGATCCTCGAGCTGGTGTTGTACCATTGTCTGCATGCTGTTTTGGTCATTCCTGGTTCAATGCAAAACACAAAATGTTGCGACACTTGGTCATGCTTGTTTCAGCAGCATAAATGGCACAAGTTAAAACATGCACTGTTTTTTTATTATATAGTTTACATTTTTATAGATGATGTAACAAGATTTTTATACATCATGTAACCAGCACCCTGCATGATCCCGCACAGGCAGTCCGAGCCCCAGCCACCACCTCCACCACCATTACCACGCCAGCCCCCAGCCCCCGCCTCCCATTCCTCCCTCTACCTTTCCTCCCCTTGTGGCCTGGACCCCCCAGTCGGAGCAGTATGAGTACCGAACCCTCACGCTGCACTGGAACAATGCAGCTGTGCCAGGCCTGTTGGAACCAGTCATCAAGGTGAGCTGTGGTACTATGTAGGGTTTACAGCCGTGGTGGTGGTCAGAGACTGTAAATGTGCCTGCGTTGCATGCTTCAAGAGTGACCTGCAATCTATAGGTTACTGTCTGGCTGGGAATATGAATCCCCAGATTATTGGACCGGCATCCGCGAGTACTCGTCTCACTTATAGCCACGGCACACGAGTCTGCTTGCATAACATTTGTTTAATAGAGCAGCCTAACCTGATATCGCAACCTACCCCTAAAGGCACTCCTATGGAAATCGTGCTTGATGGCTATGCATCAAGTTGCGAGTGTGCTCTATAGCGTCACGTGCAAGCACATGAGCATCACCAGCACGTCAACCACCCCTGCCCCTGTGCAGAACGACGAGCGGCTGCTGAAGCTGTACGAGAGCGGCCTGCCCTCCTGGGCGGTGTTTTTGCCTCAGTATGGGTGCTACTACCGGCCCTGGATGCGCACGCTGGTGTGGCTGCTGTTCATGGCGGTGTCTGTGTTCTCGCTGGCATGCGGGTTCTACGACCTCTACAAGAATGTGCCCTACCTGCAGAGGGTGAGTGAGGCTACTTCCCTCCGCATTACGTTTATAAAAGTATCCTTGCATGGTGGCTATGTGCATACGAGAAGTGTCCCCAGCAAAGCTCAGGAAAATACGATAGTATCATGAGGACCTGTGGCACAACCTCTGCACCACTTTGAACACCCGTTTCTTGCGCAATCATCCCGGAAAATACTGCATGTAACCTGCTTAGCAAAGTTAAATAGCAATTTTCCTTAAGTTTCAGTGTATCATCTCCCCCCCTTACCATGCGCATGGCCCATGCCCCCCATGCAGGTCCTGCAGCGGGTGATCAGCAGCCTCAAGCTGCCCGGCGCCGCCATACTGGAGTGGTTGGAGGGCCACGCGCAGCTGCGCCTGTCCATTTTGCTGACATACCTATTTGGCAAGAGCTACCTCTTCACGCAGCTGCTGCGCTGGCTGTCGCTCATGGGGAAGGTGTGTTTGGAGGGATGTGGGGGCGCAGCGGCACCACCGATGCACACGCATAACTGACTTGCCTCAGAATTTGTATCGGGATCTCGATGGAAGTGTCCGGCACGTTGGGGCTTGCATGCAGTAGAAAGGACTGATGCTTGCCTGGACGCGTCATTGCCCACATTGCATGATCACAAAGCTGTGATGGCATTATTGACACTGCCGCGTTGCTTTTCAGATGCTGCAGTCTGCTGTCCAGCCCGTTGCAGAAGTGGTCCTGCCCCCCCTGCGCGCCACCTGGCAGCTGCTCAGCGCCAGCGGCGCCAGTGTGGCGGGGGCACTGCGCCACCTGGCTTCATCCACACATGCCCTGGGGGTGGTGGTGTTGGGGCCGGTGCTGCAGGCGGCGGGGCAGGTGGCGTCGCTCGTGTGGGGCTTCTGCCTGCCAGTCTTCCAGGTGGGCATTGGCGTTGTAGGGGGCATTATTAATTTTGTGCATTCCGGCAATGCAATGCAAGCCTTTGCAATTCTATCCTGCCGGATAAAATCTGTTGGATTAATCTGTAGGAATACGTATGTCGGGATGAAGGAGAACAACGCCTTTCTCTTTGTCAAAGCCACCGCGCATGTTCATAGCCAGCCTGCGCACTTGTTTTATGGAATGTGTTGGTGTCATCTCCAATCTCCCTGCTGACGCGTTCCCTCCCCTGCGCAGATGGGCAAGGCCATCGTGGTCCTCCCCTTGCAGCTGCTGGCCATGGTGGCGCAGGTGCTGGGAGGGGTGGTGCGCCTGTGCACAGGCACGCTGGGCACTGCGGCGGGCGCTGCGGTGGGGGCGGCTCACGCGGGCGTGAAGACGATACGGGCGGCTGCCAGCGTGGTGCCGGTGGCCAAGTCCACGGCGAGCGCTGTGGGAAACCAGGTGTGGCGGAATGAATGTGGTTGCCAAGCATGTCGTAGCAATGGCGCGCTGGTTGAAGAGGTAGCAAAGACAAGGGCATTGCAAGGGCATTGCCCTCCTGTCCTTTATTTACCTTCAAAGCCAGCGGCAATTGGGTGTGTGCGCCTAGGTCAACCACAACCTCATCTCATGCCATGCGTTGCTGGCACACAATTTGCACAAAACATATCTGAATCTGTATGAAGGCATTCAAAATCTGAATGTAAATTTGTTTTGCAGGCCACCTGGTGGTACATCATCCCGGCCGACGCCTACGACCTGCTGCGCACCAGCGTGCTCAAGGTGCTCAAGGCGGTGCAGGTGGTCGTCAAGTTCACTGTGGATGTGTGCGCAAAGATTGCGCGGCACCGCCTCACGCTCAGCATCCGCCTCACCCGCTGGGGCCACCGGGTGCGCAGGCGTGCCAACCGGGGCTCGGCGTATGTCACGGGGTGCGCGGCCAGGGCGGGGGGCAAGGCCCGGGCTGTGGTGGGTGGTGCGGTGTACAGTGGGGTGCTGCGGCTGGGGCTGGTGGCGGCTGCCGCGCAGGCGGGTGGTGGGAGGGGGGAGGCGGGCGCAGCCGCAGCGGAAGGGGTTGCTGCACCTTTTAGGGGCTCTGCTGAAGATGACCGGGAGGGCTGTGTGGGGGTGGTGCAATCAGGCGGGGTAGAAGCGTTGCTGGACCGCAATGATGTGCAGCAAAGGAGGGCAAGCGCGGGCGCTCATCAGGTGCTCGGGAAATATGAGCCAGTGCCAGCAACTCTTCTGCAATTCCCCTCCACCAATGAGCACCACAGCAAGGTGGAGTGAATTATCAACAATTTTCTTTCCATTTTTCCTGTTGAAACAGAATTTGACCTAGTTTTGAATTATGGGTGCTGGTCTACGTAGACCAGCTGTGCAGCTCAAGCCAGCGTTAATCTTGACTTTTCATGTTAAAAGTGTCTCTTTGTTATAAACTCAGTCTGCTTTGCTTTGCTGACTGCGTCAGCACTCCTGTGTTTAGAAGCGTTATTTCTTTCTATTTTTCTTACATTCTGTCATGTCACAATGATTGGCTGTCATAACTTGCAAGCGGTAACCTTTTAGGGCTTGTATTGCCCTGAATCAAGCTTACTGTTCACAGTCTGGATGTGTTGATCACCTGTGTATTGGCAGCTGCTGCAATCGTTGTAAATAATAGTAAGTAAAATATGCCACCATATTGTGGCTATCCGCTGGCAGCCATGATGCTATCCATCTCGTGCTTTTTCTATGCTAATCACAGCTGGCAATAACTTCCATTGCGTCCTCCAAGAAACTTCTGTGTGCCCTTGCACCACAATGAATCTAGAAAAAATACATCAGGATGTCACATGATGTTGGTAATGTGAGTGTCATTGAATTGCTACCAGGACCAACTTCTCGTTGCGCAGTGATTTGAGGCCAATGGGCGCCATGGCCTGGATGATGGCTGACGCAGCTTCAGCATCCGAATACGCAGCCTGCAGCATGACAGAAATAACCTGATTGTGCAGCTATCTCAGTGGTTCACAGTGCATATTGCCAGACGGCATCCGCATACCTCACATTTGCACCCAGGGAGCCTACAAGTACTGCCCGCATACATTACTCACAATGGATCTGGCAATTTTGTCATGATGATTTGCATTTTAAATGTAATACTGAAACCATGCCGATTTACGATATCCTTTATAAATCATTTCAAGAACTCAGGGCCTAAGCAAGTATTTGTTAATCCCTCAACAGGCGGCGGCACCGCCCAGCCAGCCAATGCATTGTTTGTCTCCATGCGTAGGCGCACGTACCCCTTCAGGCGGTGCCCCTTGCTTGCTCAGCTCCTGGAAGGTCCCCTCGCACTCCCGCACCTCCCGGATGATGGTGCCAAGGCTGCCGTCCTCGGCGCCAAAGGGGCAGAAGATGCGCGTCTCCCACATGCGCACCATCACCTTGTCCACCCGCAGGAAGAAGCGAAGGAGCACGTACCAGCAGCGGGGCATGACGCGCACCTACAGTGTGGTGGATGCATATCATTCATGGATCATGGACATACACATGTAGAACAATTATGTATCCATTTGTGTATCACGCATTGGGATCTGTGACCAGCTTTGCTAGGTGGCAGCGGGCATATCTAGGCTTAAACTTGCTGCATGGGTACTTTGCAAGTAGGACAGGTGAAGTGGGGCCAATGCTTGACGGCGCCCAGGCACGTGTAGGGCTGCTGACTTTTCAGGGCGTACCTTGACTGTCATGTTGGACATGCCGTTGTCATCCAGCTCCGATTCATACAGCACCACTTCATCAAACAGCAAGATGGGGTCCCGCGCAAGCAGCATGGTGCGGTCCATCTGCTCACTGGTCTCCCGCCAAGACAGCCCTGCGTGTAGAACAGTCATCAGAACAGTGGGAAACCCATGTAACGTGATTGGGTGACTGCAAGCCCACGCACCTTCTTGTGACTCCCCGCTGCTCACAGTGCCTGTGTATGGACTGCTGTACGTCCTGCAGCATACACCAAAATTGAGTGGCGCACGTAACAAACTGTGGATACCGCGCGGGTGCACACACACATTGGTCATGACCAACACGTGTGTACAATGGACAAGTGGCAACAGAAGAAAAGTGCATTTCAACATAAAGCCATACCAGTCATACTGGAGCACAGCGGCGTTGTGCTGCTGCACCTCTTTGACCCTCGACTGAAGCCACTCAGAGGCTGAGCCAACCTGGACGGGAGGCAACTTGCTGGCGTGCCACTCTGCACCAGCATGGATGGCTCACTCGGGGTGTGTGGCATGTGCCGAGTGGATGCTAGACATAATAATAATGCTATAATGCTACACATCTGGATTGCTGGGCTCGTGGGTATGCAGGTTTTGGATGCGCTGTACCTTTCAAAGCGCCCAATGCCGTGAACTCCAGTTTGAGGCCAGTTTCAGGGTGCGTTAGCGCCACAAAGCTGTTCCCATACGTCTGTTCCGGGAGGCTCAAGACACCCCCCAGCTCTTTTCTGCACTCCTCTAGCTGGGCATCCCCTGGAAGTGTGTCAGCTTGAGTTCAAGTGCTGTGATCATGGCTGTCGCAATTGCAATGCTGCAGCCAGGCACTCACCGCTGATGGGCGCATTGTTCGTCTCAATCTGCCACCCCTTCACAAACACCCCTTTTCCAGATGAAGTCTTGTGCCCCCCGACGGCCTTGAGAGCTACACAAAGAGATTGCAGTGGAAACATGGTCAATACACTACACTCATATGCATGCATATGTATATTGGGGCGACTTTTCTTAAGACTCTGCGCGGTGTACCTTCCACATCAACTATCTTCGTCATCACGAGTTGCCGAAGAAATAGAGCGTGTCTGGTAGCGCTGTTCAGTGTGATCCGCCAGGTAGCTCCAAGTTGGGTTCCCTTACAACCCTAGCAATCTGTGGTAGTTGTGCTTCAATACGGATATTAAGGGCTCGTATATAGTTCGGAGAGTATTCTTAACGGTTGCGCCTGCCCATGGCGACGGTTGTCAATATGCATGCATAGCGAGCAATGATTCGATGCCGCAGTCGTAACCCGTATACCTATCTCAAAGTGACACGCATATTGGGCATATGGATGTCTTGGTGTGCCACAACTGCCAGTGGTTGATAATAACGCACACCGACGCGCGAAGACAGGGTAAATAGCTGGTGTCCCAGTGTGGGGAATGGTGTGGGGGGGCCCAGCCAGTTCCAGGTTGGACCCAAGCAGTGGTAATGTCGTATCACTAAGTGGAACTGTACGGACGTACCTCTTATACAATATTAACGGGCGATAGTCGCAACAAAATACCGAGAGGTCATGCATCGTTGTATAACAACCCTGTAGTCGGTTCTTAAACTGCGCATGTGAGGGATGCCTACACATGCCAAAGCGACATGATCACCCTTCCGCCCACAGGATGGACTGTCAACAAGCTTTGCGTGATGGGTTTTGAGTAGATCGATTCATGGAAAAATAATCGTGCCACCTGCCTTGTTCAGTCCCTTGGGAGGTTGCTAGCAATGCAGTTGTGGGCCTTTGGAAAACAAGCCACATGGGTGCTTCCTTTAGGGTGGGCGCTGCTCTGCTTGTGCTGGTATTGTGGAAGATTTCGGTAAGACATGGCTTGAACATCTGTGGGTTCAAAAACTCTGTGTTTTGCCGTGACTTGGCTCTGTGTTTCACTGTGGTTGTACTTGTCACTTGCTTCAAACTACAGGCGATGGAAGACAATGTTCGAGGGTAGAAGGGAAATATTGCCAGCCCACACCCACACCACCTCCAGCAGTCTTCCACCTGTGATGGTAGACACAATGAGCACAGAGCAGCTACGGGCAAATGCCAGGAGAACAGCGCCTTCAAGCACAGATGACCCAGTGACCCGCAAGCCACATGTGGGTGAATTGGTTGATACCTGTACCTCACTCCTGCTTTGGGCATTACAACTGTCATGTAAAAAATATAGATCACATATTGAGCCTGTGCTGCGTGCAGTGGTGGCAAAGAGGAAATTCAAGAACAAGGATTTCTGCGAGCTAAAAGGGCATGGAGACAGTACTTGATGCCAAGTCACCTGGGGGGCCGGCGGCACCTCAGCATACTGTAGGACAACAGGGTGGGAAGAGAAGGCGGGTGGCGATGTGAGTTTCTGCTTGGTGGCGAAGACGATTTCATCCATGTCCTGATCTGGGTCTCAGGTGCATATGGGGTCTCATGAGGCAGGCAGTGCGCCAGCTGGCGTGGCATATTGGCCTTCAGTTGCTGCAAGGGCTGTCCATATACCCAACGCCCACTTGCATAGAGTATGTGCGGGGTCGATGGGAGCACTTCAAGCAGTGAATGTGGCAACATAACATCCACAGGCCTGTTTACAATAGTGGGTCTCAGTGCTTCTCAGTGTTTTTTTCATAGATGAACAATGCAGCTACGCTGAACCACACTTTGACATACGTTCCTGAGCTTTTGAATATCTTGTAGCGGCTGTGCGGTCATTTGTATCCTCACATGATCAGTTAACGACTGGCTATTCCTCATGTTGATGCAATGCGTCTGCCGTTTATATGCATGCATACAGTTTACCTTCACGTTGACAGCTTGATTGTTCAATACATCAACCCTCATATATACAGTTGCTATACACAAACTCAGTGGCAGCTCCTTACCCCAGTGAGGTACTTTACCTTGACCACAAGACAAGCACATGGAGTTCACCTTCACAGACAGCCAGGGTGGGATATACGGCGTCACAATCCAGTCAATACACAGCTATGAGGGCACAAAGTTCCAGGTAGCAGACCAAGCAGCCTTCTTGTGGCCTGCAGCGGAGCCACTGTGCAGGTTTGCACTTGGACTGCACCCTACAGCGGGCCAAGCGCCTTTCAGCAGGCTGATCAACGGCAAGAGCGTGTTGGAGCTTGGCACAGGCGTTGGGCTGCCCACTTGCCTGCTCTTGCAAGCTTTCAGCCCAGCGCAGTATGTTGCAACTGATTTTGAACAAAAGCTTGACTGTGCGTTGCAAAACCTAGCATTGAACGGGCTGCAGCCGCTGCGGGCTGCCTCCATACTTGATTGCTCAACAGGAGTTACAGTTGCCCCTCTTGATTGGTCAACAGTGCTGAAAGATGCCGCTCACTTCCAAGGCACCTCGTTTGACCTTGTATTGGGCTCGGACATTATTTGGGACGAGGAGTCATGCGAGCTGGCACTGGGGACAATGCAGACCCTGTTGCAACGAGATGGCTCTGCCATCCTTTCCTTTGTGGAGCGCAGTGAGTACCTCATCCAGTATGTTGACAGGCAATGTGACCTGCTTGGCTTGAGCGTGGAGCGGATAGATGTCACCAAGCAAGACCAGTTTGCCAAGTGTCAGCCTGTGTGGATATATGTGTTGAAGCACAAGGAGGGCTCAGCTGTAAAATTATAGAAAAGATTGCAAAAAAAATTGTTGGTTGTTGCAGGCACGTCAGTGTGTCAGCGCAGCCGTCTGTTCAGGAACAACTGGATCAGATCCTCGTTGGAGTCCAGTAATAAGGACCCAATCCACACTGCCCCAAAAAATTGTGTCTCCCAATACCCAGTTTTGCATACCGCTGACACCTGAGCTTCACAACATCGTGAAGTCAAAACGCAACTGCGGCGCCTGTGTGCCAACATGCCGTTGGCTGGCTAACCCAACCCAAAGTATTGCATGGTGCGCGAGTCCACCCTGGCACGGGCTGCCTCCCGCTTGGCCAATGCCTCCGCCTCCTCCTTGGAGGGGGGCTTTGCCCCGTTGCCGCCTTTCGCTGGCTCATCCTCCCTCTTCCGCTGCAGGATGCACATCTTGATCAACCTCTCATTGGGCAGAGGGTGATGACTTCTCAAAAAAGCACTCATTGACAAGCTTCATGGGTGATATGCAGCAAGCAGAAAACTCGGCAACGGCACCCAATCGCCAGTGACAATATTAGTGTTGCAGGCAACATACCTTGCTAGCCGGATCTGGTGCGCCCATAAAGCCCACGCCCCTGGCACCGCCCAGCTTCCCGGCCACAGGCATCTTGAACCTGCACCACACCAGAAAACAAAATAACCATAAACATGTTGCATTTTCATCGGCGTCCATCAAAATGGCCTACAATGCTGGCGTTGGGTAGAAGTGGCCAAGGTGGGAACTACAAGTGGCCAGGGTGGGAACTACCCTCTTGCGGCAGCATTGCGAAGTTCCAAACCCCAATGTTTTCCACTAAAGTTCAGCATCAAGCATGAAGCACACAATCCGGGAAAGCTGCCTAGGTAGACGTACCCGCCAATGTCTGCCATTGGGTGGCTGCCGATGGCCTTCTTCTTCTTCACCACGCCAGCGCTGCCCTTTGCAGCTGCCACAGCACCTGCACAGCAGGCACCATCATGAAATAATATCCCCTGCCACAGCACCTCCACCTAACCCGCAACTTTGGCAGTTGAAGGCCGACAAGTTTCCCACAGCAACGCAGGAGGTTGGCCTCACAAGGGCAACCTGGTGAATGGCTAATTCGCCATGCAGGCCATGCCGCTGGCGCTCATGACATGATGTGCATGTGCCACACACTGTGCATGACAGCACATCGCAATCCGGCCATGTCAGGCTGCAAATGCAGAAGGCTGAGGTTGCAGAGTGTAATGCTTCGCACCTGCATGTGCGAAGGTGCTGGCCCCAGCTTTGCTCCCCACAGCTGGCGGATGGTAGGCTGTGTACAGCGCCCCTGCCGGCATTTTGGGTGCATCCGTCCACACAGGAGGGTCCCCGCCATAGTACATCTTCGTCTTGGTGTCGTAATAGAACCGCTGCTTGGCATTGTAGAAGTAGCCAGTGCCAGACTCGTCCAGCGTCTGGACACAGAAATGGCTGCCATCAAATCACGCATAACACAAGGGCTTTTACAGTGCAGGTGTATGGATGGGATGCATTTAAATCCAGTCCACAATACAGGGCAATGTGTACTCATTCCATTCTCTTAAATGCGATGCATGGAGCAAGTATGACCAGCATCAGAGCAAGGTGATGATGAGCACGCACCCATTCCCCGTATGTTTGTTGCCGCGCATCAGCGGCCTGCTTGACATCATCCTGGTACTGCTTCTGAGCACTTGCTTCGATGGCGCTGATGCTGGCCTCAGCGAGTACCGCCTCCTTTTTCTCTTGGTCGGCATTCTTGCGCATGTCCCGCAGTTCTGCAATGTAGGCAGTGGCCTGAGACCACGGCCCTCACAAAGAAAAGATAACAGAAATCTACGCACCATATCCTGAACAACTACCGTATGCATAAAACCAGTCTCGAAGCCGAGCGCGCTTATGCTACACTAATACCATCTGAATGCTATACAAACTCACTCTATAATATGGCTTGCCACTGTCTAATGGGCTGGTCGATCAATGATTTGGAAGCAGGCGTGGTGGCATGTGGCACAGTGATGGCCTATGCAGGTGTTCCATGCAAGGGCGGCAACTTACTTCGAGCCACATTCTCCAAGTGCTTGGCACCTCGCTCATGTGTTTGCCTCGCTGACGTGTTGTCGTTCATCCATACTTTACAGTAGTCGCACCAATGCATAGCATTGGACTTCCAATACTGCACACACACACATAAACAGGTACTCGCTTCTATATGCATGCATATGTGGACTTGGCCCAAAAAGGCATTGCATGTTTGCTATTGCACAAAGAGCGACTATACTTCAGTCAGTCGTGAACGCAGTATCAAAACACACAGAGATGGTGCCACACACATACATGCATGCAGGGACGCCAGAACGGGTGGAAGTTATGCTTACCTCCGTCATCTTGCTGGGCTTCCGGGAACGGCTCCTGAAGTATGTGTTTGTGCTACGCCTTGAGCCTGGCCGTGATCAACCTACTGCCCTTTCAGTGCCTTTCAGTGGCTTTCAGTGGCTTTCAACTTCTCGCAGCGTAGGGCTGAAACTTTCAGTGAAGGGGTGAAAGGCACTTGGGCAGCAACCACAACTGCCCCTATATGTGCAATTGAGTGGCCTCTAGCCAGCACAATAGTATAGGAAAAGCACTGCTTTCAGGTCCTTCCGTGCACTGCTGGTGTGTCTGCCAGGCAAGCTGTTACAGGTTGCAGCAGAGAACTTCAATATGAGAGGTGCAGTTTACAGCTTCAAACGCGGTGACGATGAAAATTAAAGCTCGCACTATAGTCACAGGATGGGTATATTGGCGCTTTAAAAGAACACAAGAACGACAGTTGAACAAAACGTATGCATGCATCTCATACTCAAACGCCTGCGGCCGTGGTTGTATACAACTTTGACTACAAAACTCGCTGCAAAAGGACTATGGCACTGCAAAAGTGATGAAGAATTCTTATCGTGTTTCTGCGAGACGGCGATACCGCGAGGACTCAGT
Source organism: Heterotrichella gracilis (assembly GCA_032358255.1). Lineage (NCBI taxonomy): Eukaryota > Xanthophyceae > Tribonematales > Xanthonemataceae > Heterotrichella > Heterotrichella gracilis. The sequence continues at coordinate 196,348 of JAULBX010023296.1, read as the reverse complement.
TTCAAACTTGGCTGATGAGCAATCAGCAGGGCAGCCGCATGCATCTTTTCAACTGGCAAACTGAAGCTGGAAGGTGGATGCAAGAGTATGATAGCCAACTGTAGCTCTTCGGGCACTTGAAACAGCGTGATGACCTTATGGTGACAGCGCTGGAGGAGCAGCACGCCGGGTGGAGGGGTGTGCGTGGTTCAAAACTCAGCTGATGGCTGCTCGGTATGACCAAGCGTGAGGCACGTTCATGGTTGAAGGGGGCAAGCCAACGTATGAGGAGCTTCGAGCCAAGCTAGATAGCAGCGAGGCTGCGAGGCAGGGCCTGCGGTCTAGCCTGGTAAGTGCCATCAACCGTATGTCATCTCTTGTGCACACCTCTGGATGCAACGCACCACAGCACACAGCATACAACCACCAGGGTACTCCTCTCTAGTATACCGCCTTGCCTGCCGTGCAAGACTCCTCATACAAGCGGCGCCACTCCTTAACTGACCATGCATGCATATGCGCGCTCCATGCATGCATTCACGTTACCTCCTTCGGCCCGTCTAACCCTTCCACACCCCGACAGACCCTGCTTAAGGAGCGCGCGCTCAACACCTCCGAGCTGATCAAGCACCACCAGCAGCTGCAGCTCAAGTACAAGGCAGCCACTGCAGAGCAGCAGGCGCAGCGGGAGGCGCATGACGCGGCACAAGCAAAGCTCAAAGCTGCTGAGGCGGCGCTGGCGGCAGAGAAAAGGTAGGGTTCTGAGCACAACCGCAGCACTGTGGGGACACTGCTTCGCCTTGGCATTACCGCCTGGATGCGGCGGCCTCTTCTGTCAGGCTGCTGCTGTCGGTGGTGTTGGGGGTGGTAATGCACGGCTGCTCCAGCAGTGTCCCTGCAGCGTGTCACCCATCGCACACCACGTGCATCCGGGGATGCCGGCACTGGACCATAGCTAGTCACAAGACGGCTTCCCCGGCGAGCTACTGTGTACGTCATAGCATGTGTGGTGCAGTAAACCATTGTTGTAGATATGCATCAATTGACCTAATGACAGCTAGTTGCTCGCTCCCAGCTGCGGTCATGCTTGCCCCGACCAAAGCCGGGCAATCCACCCCCACCATCGCAACAGCATCAAACCCCATGACCACCACCATCAGCATCACCACGCCGCAGCCTTGACCACACCCGGATTCCAACCTCACACCCATGCATACCCCTTCATAGGGAGCGCCAGTCCCTCCAGTCGGCCATACAAGCAGCTGATGCCAAGGCGGAGCGTGCACAAGCCGCGGCAGCCGATGCCCAGTCCCAGGTGGCGGCCATGAGGAGGCAGGCCCATGGCGCGCCACCTGGCGGGGGCGGGTCGGGGGATGTGGTGGTGCTGCGGCGGGAAGTGGCTGGGCTGAAGGGGCTGGTGGAGCAGCTGCAGGCGGCGGGCAAGGTGGGTGGTGGGGTGCGAGGGAAGAGGATTCAGAGGGGGGCATGGGGAGGGAAATTGGGGATGTTGGTAAAGTAGATCAAACTAAATTATTACAAATATCAATGTTGAAGCAGCTTGTAGGACTAGCCATCCTTTGCACCCTTTCCACGGACGCACTGCTGTGTTAAATTATAACTCCACAGCTAGCACTTGCCAATATTTCCCTGGGGCACCCCTTCCCACAGGCTGCGCTACCCGCGCCGCAGTCCGCCCTGCCCCCCGCTGTTGCCCGCCAGCTGTCCTCCCATGAACAGCGGCTGGAGTGGGTTGAGGAGCGGGTGCGCGACGGGGCGTCAGCTGGCAACGGGGCAGCTCCCCTCCAGCAGGAGATGGCACTGGAGCTGGAGGAGGTGCAGATGCAGGTGAGGGCAAGGGGGGTTTACATGACTAGATGCAGTGGCACCACCATCGTCACCATTGTCACCATTATCACCACCACTATCATCAACACTGCCACCATGGCCATCACCATCATTATTATCATCATCTTTGTGAATGTCATTATCATCGCTAATCTCATTATATCATCATCGCGATATTCTTTACCATCGCACTCCTCCCCTTGCGCAGGTCAAGTCCCTCCAGGGCCAGGTGTCGCACCTCACCCGCCAGCAGCGCATCAGCGGGGGCGGCGGCGGCCCTGGTGCGCCGCAAAGCAGCTGCACGGTCCCCGCACCACCACCTGCCGAGGGCACGAGTGGCGGTGGTGGCGGCTGCGGCGGCGGTGGTGGCATTGGTGCGAGTGCTGAGGAGGTTGTGCGGCTCCGGCAGCAGGTTCAGATGTTGATGCACCAGCAGTCGGAGGTGGTAGAGGAGATGCGCAGGTGGGGCACAGGGCATGGAACCCTGCACAACCCTGCAAATCCCTGCCATTTGCAATTTGCAGGCTTGTTGCGCGCCTCACATAATGTGTTCCCCTGCTGAACATGTGTTCCAACCCCTTGTCTATAGTGGTAGTAAGATCAGCCTCTGCATGCTGCATTTCAATGCCAATTGCGGCATCCATAATCTGGAAACAACACATTGCCATCAGCATAACAGGTTATGCCCCTCTATATTTGTGAATTCTGAGAACATGGCATTGTGCAATTGAGAATATGCGGGCGCTTAGAATCACACTTGTCCAATGCATGCACTGTGCAGGTGGCGTGCTGCGATGGGCTCCTTCGCCATGCTGGCGGGCGGCAGCCCCCCCCACGCTGCCTCTGACATGCTCCCCCTGCACGCGCCACCTGGCACCGGGCTGGAGGCATCCAACATGCCCTCCCACGCGGGCCGCACCCAGGGAGGTGGGCATGGGGAGGTGGTGCAGCGGGGGGGGCAAGGGGAGCACGATGACAAGGTGGGTGTGGCCCGCTGGGCTGTGGTGACCATTGTCATTGTCTATTCCACCATGTCGCTGTCTATGTCACCAGCAGCAGGGATGGTGTAACATGAGGTGGATAAGCCTGATCAGAGGTGTTTTCCCTGGGGAGGCTTCACTGCTGGCAGCAGCAAACTGACGGATACCATTGGCAACCAGGGGATGGACCTCACAACCACAACCACAACCACAACCACAACCACAACCACAACCACAACCACAACGGTTACCAGAAATTGAGGCCGCAGCAACGGCATATAAAATGGCTGACAATTTTTTTAAATGACAGCCACACCTCGCGTTGGTGCAGGATGACCCGGATGGCACAGGGCCGCCCTTTGCGGCCAGCGCCGCCGACCAGCTTGACCAGAGCTCGCATGGGAAGCTGCCGGCAGGGGGGGCCGCGCGTGGGAGCAGCGACAGTGGCACTGGTGGCAGCACAGGGGTGCAACATGACACAGGACATGTGCGCTGGCGGCCGCCCCCAGCGCCCCACCCTGTGCCCCCGCCGGTCATGCGCACGCAGATGCTGCCCCTTGAGATGGTGCGGTGCTGCGGGTGGTGCGGTTGTTTGATGGGTTGTTGGTGCTGTGGTTGGTGTGCTGCTGTGGTTAGTGTGCTGGTTGGGGTATCCAGGCTTGCTTGTGTGCCACCCTTCCAACGTACTGGGCGTGGCTGATGCACTGGAGTGGCAACCAATGCAGGCAGGCATGCCATAGCATCAATCCACAGCAGCCGCGGACAGTCTCGTGGCATTAGATTGTTAGTGTTAGATGGCGGGAGCTGACGGGCTTTGTGTGGCCTCCCATAGGTCAAGACGGCTGCGCTGCGCACCACCGCCAAGCCCCCCTCCAAGCGCAAGCAGGCGGTGCCACCTGGCGGGGTGCCAGCTGTCAAGCGCCCACGCAAGCCGCGCGCGGACAAACCCTCCAAGGGTTCTGGGCCCACCCCGTTGCCTACTGGTGCACCCATTCCAGTCCCCCCTGGTGGTGCACCCACTGCTGCAAGGGGGGTGCAGGTGGCTGTGTCACTGGATCAGCCTGCTGAGGCGGAGGTGCAAGGGGGTGTTAATGACGAGGATGAGTTGGAGGAGATGCTGCTCCAGTCGCTCAGCGAACCGGTAATGCGCCAGGATTGGTGGTTGAAAGGCAGTATTGCTTGGCTTGTGTGTGTATGTAAACCGTTGCCAGTTGGATTCTGTGGTGAGGGTGAATCCTTTGGCTTTGGCAGTTGTTGAACTGCACACCACACTCAGAGAAGCAAGCAGTAATGCCATTGCCATGAGGCGGTTGACCACCAGTCTACTCTTCCACTGAACACCCTGCTGTGGCGCAGGATGATGCTGCCCGCGCCCCCCACCCACCTCCCGCCACCTCGGTACCCAGCTCCGCTACCATGGGCCTGCCAGCGCACACCGAAGCCTCCCACGCCCTGGGTGTGCGCCAAGTGACGCTCCATGACAGCCTGGATGAGCTGGATGCTGAGCTGGCGCTGGTGTCAGGCAGCGGAGGGGGTCAGATCAGCATGGAGCTGGTAGTGCAGGTGGCTGCGGGTGTGGCGCAGGGCGTGCGGGAGAAGCGATACCCCATTAGGGCTCTGGTGGTGGCGCTGGAGAGCTGCGTGCTGGATTGTGCGGCTGGGGGCGAGGCCAAGGTGGGTAGCGGGAGGAAGGGCTGTGCCCGTATCGTGCTCGTGCTATGGACCAGGGTGTCTATTTGATCGCATCGCCCAGGGGACAAGGAAGACGAAGGGGTGTGTGGGTTAGGGAACTAGGGCCATGGAAAAAGTTGGCCTATTGCAGTGGGTTTGTGTATGTTGCTGGTGCTGTTGTGGCAATGACACGCATGTGTGCATATTTTCAACGTGGCATGGGCATGGGTTTGACAGAGTGTGGTTTGCTCCATCATGCCTGCAGGCTGACCCCATGATGGCCACGCCCTCGATGCAAGACCCTTCCCGCAGCTTACCCCTGCCCCCACCAAACCTTGGTCCGCCGTCGAATACCGACCAACCAGAAGCTGCCACGTGGCGGCAGCCCTCCTTCCTGCCCCTGTGGGCCTCGCCGCACTGCCTGGCCACCCACGCCCTCCCCTGGCTACTACATTGTGTTCACCACCTTGATAAACAGCTGGTGAGGGTATGAATTGCGAGGCTTATGACGATGCACACATAATTTATCCACTCGCACGCTTTGATGTTGCATTTTGCAGACCAGTTTTGCTTGCACATGCGGTCCTCCTCTTGACAATATCTGCAGTTTATATGCTTTTATCTCTCTCACCCTTCATGCGCCATCAAGGAATCTCCCTTTTTGTTTATTAACCAGGAATAGCATACAACATATTAGCGCCACACACCATCATGCAAGTCATTGCGTGTGATCCATGGCAATTTGACATCATGACGTTACCTGGCACAATTTGCAGGCCGAGGAGGGCGTTGCAGGCCTGCTGCTGACTCAGCTCCAGTCCAGCATCATGTCCAGCCTGACAGGGGAGCGCCACCTGGCGGCCAGTGAGGCATGCGCGCTGGCCACCTGTGCGGCGGCGTTATGCAAGATGCGAGGGGATGTTATGGTGCGCCACCCCTTTGGATATCATCTAGGTCCATTTCTGCCATCTAAACTATGGCCTCGCCTTGGGCACACTAGATGTAGGGTCTCACCTAGGGTCGCATTGAGGGCACACAGGACACACACAGCGGCAGGCTAGGACTTGTACACATGTTCATGAACCATGCTGCAGCACATGCACTGCATCTCACCAAGGATAGACTAGGTCATTAGCTATGTTTGTGGAGTTTGTTCCAGCAAGGCCATGTTTGGGGAAGACTTTCCGGGTTGACCAGGGTCTGACCCATCACATGTGCGGAGTGCTAGAAGAGGTTCTAGTTGGCCAGGGTCTGACCCCAGGCTGCTGTGGTGCCCCTGCAGGGTGTCAGGGTGATGCTCCATGATTGGCTGCGGTCATCCCCAGGGGCCGACCCCTCCAGGCTGCTCCTGCTGGCCACAGCAGCTCTGGACACCTGGCCTGCAGCGCTGCCCCCATTTCCACCCTGCCTGCCGCCGTACGGCGCAGCCCCATTGGAGCAAACCCCAGGGCCCCAAACCCTACACAGCTGGGTGCTGGTGGCCATGCACGCCATCCTCGCTGACCTGACCCACGCCGCCTCCCTGGCACCGGTTTCTGGCCCATACACAGCGCCAGACGATGTGCCGAGGCGCACTGTGCGGGAGATCCAGGCAGCGCTGGTGCTGAGCGCTGCAGGGCATGCTGTGTGGGGCTGGGGCAGGATGGATGTGGAGCTGAAAGCAGCTGGATCTGGACGTCCTGAGGTCGAGAGTGTGAAGTTGGAACTGGTTGAATCTGGGGATTGCGATGAGGGTGCAGGTGTGGTACTGGGAAGTGGTGGTGGGCCTTGGCGGGCCAGGGCTGTGATGGAGCTCCTCGAGACGGGTTTGGTTGGTGATCGAGCCTTTGGTGGGGGAGAACGTGGCGCAGTGGGCCAGCGGGATGCAGTGTGTGATGTTGCCCTTGCTCTTCAACTGGTTGCTGCCGCTTGTGGTGGGGGGTCGTAGTCCCCCTGTGGCTATGGCAGTATGAACGCATGCATGAGATTGCTTCAGTTGAGTTGTGGAACCAGTCGTCCAGAATGGCAAAATAATCATTAAACGGTCCATAAGAAACTTGAGAGCTAGGGATATAGTCCAGTGGCAAGGATGGTCTATGTCACATAGTATGTAGTCAACGCCTTTATGCATGCATTTATGCATGCATTTATGCATGCATTTATGCATGCATTTTATTGGAGCGTTCGTACAACCTCGAGTCTATGCATATAACACTTTTGGGAGGTCAAGTGCAGACATACACTGGAGGAGATACTTCCTGGATATGATATACTCGCAAAATTTCTGTAAACAAAAAGCTTTGGTGACTCTGGGTGTCAGTGAACACACATCTGACGTTGAAAAACGGTGAAACAAGCTTGTTGTTTAGTTTGTAGTCCGACATCTTTCTTGCAGGAAGTAGTTTCCCAATCCCAGACGGCTCAGGCTACAAGAAACATGGTGCGCGCCGCGATGGCAGGTGTGTTAAACATTTGATGTTGACATCAACAGGTTTAAATGAGTTCGATGACAGGGTATTGGCACTGGCCCCTCAGAGTCTGTAAACACTATTTGGAATTGAAAGTCTTTGTGCTGCTAAAACCCTGTCCCATCGGTTTGCTTGCTCCAGCTGCTTCTTTCACGTACTCTTGGGAAAGGGGGGACGCTTTTGGCAAAGTCTGCAGTGCATGGTAGTGTGGTTGCCTACATCCTATCTATGGTTGCTGAGACTCCTTCTTTTGTGCAGAGGCAGCAGGGCCAGGAGTTCAAGGTCCTGCGGTTTTGGTGCCACAGCATCAGCAGAATAGTGCTCTGCAGAAGCAGGTGGCCGACCTGCAGGCCACTCTGCAGCAGCAGCAGGCAACCATGACGACTACCTTCCAGGCCTTGTCATACAACAGCAGAGTGCGCACCAAAAATTCATTGTCGAGGTCATACACGGACCCGTTGATGCCCCTACAGGTCGAAGACCAACTTGGGAACCTTCCAGTTGGAAGCATCCCACAGGTACTGCTTTTGGTTCATAAGCAACTCACTTGTCTGCTTCAGAACAACACGTTTCATGTTTTTGGCGCAACTGAAACGACAACTGTTTTCTTACCTCAGGCGCACTTCCCGGCAACCAGAGGAGAGTTGAACGCCCTGAGGAACGCAGCCTTGAACTACCTGGAGGGCGTCTATGGAGAAAGGTTTGGCCAGCAAGTAGACAACCTCGTTCACCGACGACGCAGCTTTGCGCTGTTTGTGGGGACAGGTGGAGTATGAAGCTCTGAGGTGCGGACACAGTGGAGCATTACCAAAAGCGGAGCTACGCACAACTTACTGAGATGAGCTGGTAGCACTGACTGCATTGCCGTGGCAAGTGCAGATGTTGCAAGTTGCAAAATTGTCAAACTATCTGCTGCTGTGTGCTGCCTTTTAGTTTGGGCCATGTGGAGGCTGTACATCATACTATTAGTGATTGGTTCGGCTGATATGACGGAATGATTGGAATTAATTGGCCATGGCATGGCATGTCATCACCCTTGTTCTTGATCCAAGTCTACCATTATGCACTGTATTTAGACTACAACTAGGTGCCGACTTCTGTACACTGTACATCTTTTTTACATTGCAGTGCCCTGCTGGACCCACTACTGCATCCGTGTGTAGATGCATTAACAAGGGACAAGAACTATTGCTGAAATGATTGCCATTGTGACTCTCCGTTACAGGTTGGTGTCCGAGGTGGAACACAGCTGCCTGGCGTGCAATGACGGGGGGCGATAGGCACCAAGCCTGTGATGACGACCTCGAGGGCAGTGACAGGCAGGCAGCGGGTGAGGTTGCAACAGCATCAGACAAGGCATCCTCATGGCGGGGAAGCAAGTGGCGCAGATGCGCATGCGGTCCTGGCCCAGTGCTGGTGGGGCCCTGGCAGTGGTGGTGGGCCCTGGCAGGCCAGGGCTGTGATGGAACTCCTCGAGAAGGGTTTGGATGGTGATCAAGCCTTTGGCGGGGGAGGTCGTGGCACAGCGACCCCGAGGCCCAGCGGGGTGGAGCGTGCAATGTAGCCTTTGCTCTTCAACTGGCTGCTTGTGTGGGGGCCTTGTCTCCCTATGGTTATGGCACAATGAGTGCATGACATTGCTTCCGATCAGGTTGTAGAACCAATTATCCTGATTGCTAGTGGCAAGTTGTTCATCAAACAAATCATCATAATGATTAAGCTTGGCAGGCTTTGGACAAAATCATAGATAAATAGGTAGATAGACAGATAGATAATTGACAGCGGTGTCAGTGGCGTAGCCATCCCCGGGGCTCCTTTCACTCGGGTCAAAATGCCATAGTTAATATCACAGAGGGCAGACAATATCATAGATGGATAGGTAGATAATTTACAAGTGCGGCTGCGCCATAGCCATGTAGTCACGGCTGCGCCATAGTCATGTGCACACGATGCAGACATTTTCAACCACCAGTTCTGAAGTGGCGTGCACCTGTATGACCAAATGTTCAGTTTATGTTACAATAGTGGAGACCTCCTAAAAAACACAGCGTGGCAAGGCTTCTTTGAAAAGAGGCTTGAAAACGATGGCCATCCTTTACAAGGGGACAAATCTGGCAGATTTGAAAACGGGGACATATGTGTTTTATTAGTCATATCCTACTCCCCCTGCCACCTCCCTTGTCCCGCAGCGCGCAGGCAAAAGTCATAAGCTCGGCGGCGCACCACCCTCTCCCTCTTTCCATTCTGTTTGGGGTTGGCTGGTGACAGGACCCACCATGCCCAAGGTACGCGTTGGTTCCCACCCGCCCAGCAGCTTGCCGTTGTGCCTGGCCGCCATCGATGCATGACGGCGTTCATCCTTCCTTTGCATGGTGATTGCAGTGCCCATCTCGGCCCATAACCTCTGTTGGTGTGTTGCAGGCAGTAGTAATCGATTGCCGCGGGCACATGCTCGGACGGCTGGCCTCCGTCATCGCCAAGGAGCTCTTGAACGGCACATACATCGTACGTGCTGCTGCTGGGCTCCAGTTTCGAGTGACCTGACTTGACATCATGGCCCATACACTTCAAGTGTTGTGGCTGTTGCCTTTGCCAACTGCTGCCAAACGTCTGCAGGTTGCCGTCCGCACAGAGGAGATCAACATCTCAGGAGGACTGGTTCGCCAGAAGCGGAAGTATGAGCAGTTCTTGAGAAAGAGGCACAACACAAACCCAACCAAGGGGCCATATCACTTCCGTGCACCCTCCAAGATCTTGTGGAGGACCATCCGTGGGTGAGTTGAAGGCAGAGTCGTGACAGCTGCAGACGCCTACTGCATCATGTCAGCTCTTAGCCATTGGCAGGATGGTTGGTGGGTAAGAGGCAAGGCAGCAAAATCACAGCAAGGCGCCAGCCCATCGTCAGCTCCCTGGGGTGGATTCTTTCCAATACTTGAAGTTGAGGTGGCAACAAGTGGGCCGTGGGAGTTCCACTTTGTGGATATTGAGGGGATAGTGCAGCAGCTAAGCTAGATTTTGTAGCTTTTTGGGCTCAGTGGCACAGCCACCTACAGCAGCTGCACAGGAAGTTGCAGCAGTATTGAACCACCACGTAGTACAGTCAAAAGCTATTGCTTCTGACCTGGACCCGATGCTTTCGGGACCCACCAAGCTCAGGCAGTATTCATCCCTTGGCAAAACAGCCTCCCCTTGCCAAAGCCAAGCTCAGCCGGTAGTCATCCCTTACCAAACCTAGTAAAAAGGCGTAGCTTTCAGAGCAGCAGCGGCGGCAGATTCAATGCCTGTGCACCACTGCTCTTACAACCTCACCCACATCACCCCACCACACCCTTGCACGCACTGACTCACCACCACCCCAACACCCCCTCCCACCTCCCCCCCCCCCCCTCTGAACCCCCCTCGCCTCCCCCCTTGCAGCATGGTGCCCCACAAGACCAAGCGCGGCGCCATCGCCCTTGACCGCCTGAAGGCCTTTGAGGGCATCCCCACGCCCTACGACAAGGTGAAGCGCCTGGTGGTGCCCGACGCACTCAAGGCACTCAGACTGCAGCACGGGCACCGCTTCTGCAAGCTGGGCGACCTGTCCAACTCGGTGAGTGCCAGATATCACAAGCATTACAGCACAACAGCCGCATCAGCAGTGTTAACAGCGCTTATTGAGTGGCAAATACGTGTTCTGTACGTAACAAGGGAAGGAAGTTGGGGTAGGGCTTGCTGCCGGGGACAGATATGTGGAATGTTTCTCACCACGGTGGCGTGGGCATATGCCAGCGGTTGGCTTGGAAGGTCCTTTTTGAAGTTGTGCTTCTAGCGGTACCAGACGCACTCGGGGTGCTCAGGCTGCGGCATGGGCACTGCTGCTGCAAGCTGGGTGACCTGTCAATCACTCAGCACGACGAATAGGGGCTAGACGGCGTGGGGTTGGTTGGCTTTGGATGCCAGCAAGATGGCGGCGCATGCGTGCTATGTTCTATGGGGAAGTTGTGCATGATTTATGGGCGACATCGGCTGGCGCACGCTCCGCCGGTGGTGGTGCGTGGGACAGAAGAGGTGGCTCCAGGATATTTTTTGTACCGGGCTTTTGAGTGCGTCAGTCATGGATGCATTGTCCAACCAACATGCGGTTTGCACACACAGCGCATGCGTGTGTTGTTTAGAGTGTCAATCAACAGGGAATTTGGGGCCAAGAGAAGTGGTTGGGCTGCTTGCTGAGAGCACACCCTGCATTTATCCATCGGGGCATATGGGCATAATATGCGGGATAACCTCCCCCCACGTTGATCTGCCACAGCCCACCCGTGTGTGCCCCATAAACGTCGACAAACACTCACCCCACCCCCACCCCCACGTTGAGCTTGCCGCGCCCCTCCCGACCCTGCCTCTTCGCCCTCCCCTCGCACTCACCCATCGCCCCCCTCTCCCCCCCCTCAGGTTGGCTGGAAGCACCAGGAGGCTGTGGAGGAGCTGGAGGCTACCCGCAAGGAGCGCAGCAAGGTGTTCTACGAGGCAAAGAAGAAGGCGGCATCCACCCGCGCAAAGCTGGCAGCAAGCCTGGCCTAGATGGACAAGGCAGCAGCCGCCCGCGCGCAAGTGGCGGCAGGCCTGGGCCAACTGCAGCGTTGCAGGGCTGGACTGTGCTTGTGATGCCACTCATACTCCCCCTGTAACTTGCAAACCTTTCGCAACCTTGCTTGCACCCCTTGCCAAGCAGCCCAGCCCTAAAGGGCTGTGGTGCACGGCGCTGCGGATGTTGCTGCGACTGCTCATGTCAGCGCAGTGCTGCATGTGGGAAGATGAAACGAAAGGGAACGCACAAAGCCTAGGCAGAGTTAGGGGGTCACAGGCTCGCACCAGGGCAGCGCAACTTGGTCATGTGCATGGCCTTTTCAGGAGGCAACAACATGGCATTGCGCGGCAGGCTGCAGCACTGGCTGTGGCAGGGCAGAGCACTTCAAGCAGAGCTACTTAACAAATTCCGGAATCAGCTTTGCACGCCTACCAGCCATTGGCGGTCCCATCTGCACAGAAACTGTAGCTCTAGAGTGGGTCACTGAGGCTCAGCCTTTGGGGCAAAACCCTACTAGGTTGTACATGTGTTCACCACACGTCCATTGGCACTGCCACTGGCCAGTGGCAGCTAAAGAGCGGCAGAAGTGGCGACATGGTTCTGTTCTGTCCGCGAGAACTCGTCCAGTTCCTGAACCAACCCTTCTGCCAGGGGCTTGAACTCTTGTACCACTCCCTCAATATCAAGGCTAGCCACATGTGCACGAGGTAGCTGACATGCAACTGGCACTGGTAGGACGGGAACCATCCGCAAGCCTGTTCTTGTAGCTTCATGACAGGAGGCGTTGGGTGGCGATGTCGCGCTGGTCACCAAAGGGTACACACAGGGTTGCTGTCGCCTCCCGCACCCGCTCTGAGGAGTAAACCATGGGCTCATGATAAACAAGGCAGCCGTCGTCAACCAGGTGGGTAAAAGTTTTGAAGGTTTTTGATATACCTACACATGCACGGTCGCTTTCACCGTGGCTGGTGGGCGAAGGGTTGCCCAAGGTGGCTCGCACATGCATGCATGCAATTGTTATGCATGCATGTGGTTCACATATGCACGCCAACTGTGCACAGCGACGCCTCTTTTTCCTCTGAACCCGCTTGTTATATAAAAATTGGTAGTTGGGTGGTGACCAGGTGCCTGGGTATGTAAGGGGTGCCTGCCGGGGATCTGCTAGATCTGGTGTGTCCTTTGTGCTTGTGACTAATACAACAGTCGTGTCCACTCAACCTGTTCTAGCGCAGAACACTGCATACAACTCACCCCATATTCTATTACATATTTTGAAGGCACCACAGCAGCAGCGCAGCCTTCATCTACCAAAGCGCGGCGCCGCACCTCCACCCCACCCGCACCCGCACCAGGCTCCCAGGTGGTGCGTCCCAAGCCCACCCAGGTGCGGGTGGAGCGCCAGACCCACATAGCAGCCACCAGGCAGCAGATATGGAAGCTCCTGAGGGATGTGACCCCTGTGGAAGAGTGGGAAGAGGTGTGCGCGCTGCTGACAGCTGTTGAGGCGATCTACAGGTGCGGGGTCAGTGTGCATCCGAGCATACTTGGGGAATGTCACCTTTGGGATAAGATAAAGCTGGTGTAAAGCACTTTATCAGGTGGCGTTGCCGCATGCAGCCTTGTAAGCCGTTCTGGCCAACAAGTGGCTAGGTGGCTAGGTGCATATTCGCAGCATGCGGCGTCAAAGGGCTACACACACCAATGCCACTCCGTTATGGGAGGGCTATATTGCAGTACATTTGCATGCAGGAATGAGATGTGCTCTCAGGAATTAACCCCTGCAAATGCAGGAATGAGCTACATGATGCCGGCCAGGAGGCTTTGGATGCATTTGTGGAGGCCAACACGCCACCTGTGGTCACCACGCCCGCCCAGGACAGTCCCACTGAGTCTCACGTTGCGCTGTCCAATGGATCTACTAGCGACAATGGCAGTTCCTGCGAAAGCACAGCTCTGGATGCCACAGGTAGCTTGAGTAGTGGTGAAGACATCGCCACGAGCCTACACACGATTGTGGCCCACGGCAATGGACAACCACCCACCGCTGACAGCTCAGCAACTCTCATCAACCCCAATCCAGTCTCAGTATCTACACCACCACCACCTGCCAACATAGAGCCAGCAACCGCACCATCCCTTAACCCAGGCATCAGCCATGGCGACGATGCAGACAGGCGCTTCATGCAGGCCCTGGTGTACCTGCTGCAGCAGGCCCACTTTGCGCCCCTGGGTGCGCGTGACGTTGAGATCTCACGGAGTCTCAACTCTGAGTACCTTGCACAGCTGTTCATCAAGGCGAATGTCTCCAACCTGGATCAAGGTAACATCCCGCTGTTGTTTAGGTCGACAATTTTTCCATATTAAATTTCATTTTTACTTCCAATGCCGATTCATTTTTAGTTGCAATGCCGAAGTAAAAACTCAGCATCCCTAGTTTGTGGGTGCAGAACTTGTGGCTCATGCGGTACCACCTGGCGATGATGACTTGGCAGAGGAGGAGAGGTCCATGCTGGTGTACAAATGCGGGTGAGCTGCTCCATGCATCCTTCCCCAATGGGCCATTGGATGCATATGTGTTTGAACCAGAGAATTCATTGGTGACAAGTGTCTGCCTGGCCGAGCAGACACTTGTCAGTGTGGGTATATGGAATCATTCCAAGCAGCCACCCTTGCACGGTGTGCGGCAATCGTGTGGCATGTGATGTGGCCAGCTGTATCCACGGCGAATGTGATATGACATGTATTGTGGTTGTGCTGTGCTGTGTAATCTTATGTATTTCATCCCATGTGTCCCTTCCAAGCTTCCTACCCAACAGCCATCAGCCCTCGTGTTAGCAGGATTGTGCGATTCTGCACACATAAGCACAGCACACACACACACCCACCACACACGCCTAATTCAGTGTTTGCTTGGCAGTGGTGTCAGAAACAACACGGCACAGGCTTGTGACCGTTTCACCCCCCCCTTGGTGCAGCTACGGCCAGCTCCAGCAGCAGGGCAGGCTGCTGATCCAGAAGGTGGACTTTGTGCAGCTGGTGGCGGTACAGTCCAGCCTGGCAGCCATCAAAGAGGGGTTTACATCCATGTGGGACCAGGTGATGCCACCTGGCACTGCCGCAGAACAGGTGCGCACCAGTTTAGTAATCTCTAACAGTACAATTACTAAATTAACATGCCGGAGCCCAGTGCATGTCAACTGTTCTTCTTTGCACAGCATTATGTATACCTACAGTGGACGTACCATTGCTGAAAGATTGCACCGCAATTAAAATGATCATTAGCAAAGTAAGCGTTTTGTGTGATTTGCAGGCGCAAGCGACTGCTACTGCATCCCAGGAGGATATGGAGCAGGTATGCAGCCCTAGTGGAGACAGTACTGATAACCGCGTACACTCCGCCAGCATTCACAGCATACTATTAGTTTGCCCATGTCACATGGCATGTGGATGACCCCTTATCCAATGTCTTCTCGCCACATTTCTGATAATTCCATAGCCTTGGCATAATTCGTTGCAATACCCTAGCTAGGGGTCCCATCCCAGGTGCGGGAGGAGCTTCTGACACGCATAAGAAACAGCGCCAAGGGTAGTAGAATATCATGAAAATGATGGAACTTCTGTGCACTTTTGAGCCCAGGTCCATTTCTGGGCTGAGCGCTCTCGGATGCATGCACGGGCAGACATGCGCCATGCATGCAAAGAAAAAAAAAACTCAGAAACCGCTACATCATATTCACAGCAACCCCCATCCCCAGGTGCGTGAGAAGCTGTGGACCCGCATCAAGAACAGCTTCAAGGCCACCCTGGGCGCCCTCACCTCGTGGGGCATGGCACCCAAGGTGGTTGCAGGTGTGCAAAGAGGCTCCGCTCAGCCACAAATACTGCACGCGCCACAAAAATGTGCATAAGTGCGCTAGATAGACTTTTCTTTTCTGTTGTTGCCATGGCATGGATGTGTACCTCTGCATGAGCTACAAAGCTGTACATGGGCTTGCAAAATATATTCCTCCTTCTTGATTGCCGTTGCATGTTTTTATACCTCTGCAGGGGGCGCGCTGCTGGTGACGTTGTCAGAATGGGGAGTGCTGCCGGTGCTGAATGTGGTCCCGCTGTCTCGATTTGATGCCGCCTACCCTGTCAAGGAGCCCGACAGGCTGCACCCCGTGTATGTGGAGCGTGTGTCGCTGCGGGATGCCATGGGTAAGGAGAAGCTGTGCGCTTCGTTGCCTTGTGCTCCTGCCTGATGGATCAAAGTATGTATCGATACTGGCTGGGTTGGATGACATCACAGATATATATATATACCCAGTCATTCTGATTGGTCACCCTGGGAATGTCAACCTGCCATTTTGCCTTCGATATTGTGTGTCATTGTGGGTACATGAGGGAAGGCACATGACAGGGTCAACATCTACTTGCAGGGAAAACCAAGAACGGCCAGTTCCACCTGGACTTCAGCAACTTCTTCAAGCCCATCCAGCTGGCGGAGCCCACCTTCAACCAGCTGGTGGTGGTGTACCGCAAAAACCCTACCACAAACCCTCTGCGCGAGCTGCAGCAGCGGGTGCTGGGCTCCGAGGAGATGCTGCTGGAAATGCAGAACCAAGAGGCGGGTGCCCACGGCAGCATCAACATCCGCATCTACCGGGATATCCCCATGCCCACATGGAGGGTGGTCTTCCCCGACAAGCTGCTGCAATTCCGTCCCCTGGATGGGTTGAGAGCCGACCTCATCACGGTGCTGGGTGTCATTGGTAAGCGTGGAGACAAATCCATCCACTTTCTTATGGCATGTCTTGGCAGGCAATCGGTTCTCCTTTATAGTGTCTTTTACCTCTCCAAGACACTCTACTCTCTCCTTACGCCCTCTGCATCACCCCGCCACCCAAAAAACCCTGTTCAAGGGTCTACAGAGGACTTACCCACACTTTTCTTGCGCAGCCTTTGCCGCCCAGGCGCGCTACGACTCCCTGCTGCTGGACGTCCTGAGCCTCACCTCCTTAGGGGTGCTGCTGTCGCGTGTTTTCTTTGGCTACAAGCGCATGGTGGACCGTTTTGAGAATTTGGTGAACGATCTGCTGCGGGAGAGCACCGTGGCAGCGCAGGAGGCGGCCATAGAGTGTTTGGCTGGTGCAGCAGCCGCGCAGCAGTTCAAGCAGGTAGTGCTTTGAGCGCTTTCAATAACCACACATAAAGAAAAAAAGCATGTTATCCCTCGCCATTGGTTAATTTCCACCAAGTGGACCATATTGAACTCTGCATAAAATGTTTAATTAACATTTAACTTTCTATTTTGTTGGTGAGGGTGCCTGACTTGATTAATTTTATTTTTGTTGATTTTCATTCGATTGAGTTTTGTCGCATGGTTTTGCCAAGAGCTGTAGACTAGCAATTGGTTGGACGGTCGGATGTTTGTGTTCATTGTTGGATGCCCTTGTACATGGAGTGTGTGAATGTGTGAGTTTGTGAATGTGTGTGTGTGTGTGTGTGAATTTGCAGGCAGCGCTGGCGTACGTCACACTGCGCAGGAATAGCCAGCTGGGGACCAGTGTGTCACACGTGAACTCCGCAGTGGAGGATCAGCTGGAGCAGTCCCTGGGAATCGAGGTTCGGTTTGACGGGGATGGAGCTTTGGCGCAGCTGCAGCGGTTGGGATTGCTCAGCATGGAGCAGGGCTCATCCCTGGGGCTGGGTACTTCAGGAGCAAACGCAAGTCAGTTTGAGATGCAAGCAGGCGCTGTTTCTGATCCGGCTGGCAGGAGTGCAGATGGAGCAGCCTCTGGGATAGAAGGGGAAAGGGCTGGGGTGCAGTTGTTGCAGCCAGGGTCTGACGCTGCATCGGTGGAGGAGAACGTCAGATCTGCTAGAAGTGCCACGAGTCTGATGGGTCCAAGGGAGGGTGTGGAAGCAATGAAGCGATACTGGGTGAAGTCACTGGAGCACAAAATTGCGAGGAGTCAGCAACAGTGAACGGCTGCTGGCCATGATATATCCGGAGCATTGGGTGATGTACAGAAGTCTTTGGCCATGAAGGGATGATGGTTTATGTACCAATCATCAGCCATTGGCCATGACCATTTTTTGCAGTAATGGTGCCAGATTGAATCTGAAACATGGCCGGCATGGCTGATCTGCTTGAGCTTCCTGTGCATTGCAATTTGTATTTTCTAAGAACGTAATTGTTGCTTAGCAGTCAAGGGATCTACCTCTGTGTATGGCATTCCGCTGCCAGGTTGCTGAGCGACCTGTTTCTTAACCTAAAAACTAGTATGTGATTGTAGGTAGAGCGAATAATTTCAACTGGTGCAGTGTTAACACTAACTTTAGTATCAAGTACCCGCATGCAGCTGACAGCATCAATGTTGACGTTCATGCAAAGCATACGCCGTATGGCATTTTCTGGCCTAGGCTTTTGGAGCCTCCTGGACCAGGTCATTTATAATTTTTTATAATACAGCTGGGCTGATAGATAGTAATTAACTAAACACATTGTGCTCATCAACGACAGGATCATCATGATGGAATTCCATTTTAAGCTTTGCCGGAAGGCACCATGAGAATGTGATTGTATTTACAGATGATATCTCGTCAATGAGCTGCCAGCTCATGAGTGCACCAACTGCTGGATATGTCTACCATAGACCTGGCCAATGGAACGCAAGGAACATCCACAAGTGTTCCATCCAATTCAGATGAGACTGGTGCCAACATGCATAATGAGGACTGATGGCTGGCATACCAGAAAATGGTCCCATGGAGCCTCCTCCGATGCTGCTGCAGTGCTACTAGATACCTAAGCATTGCTATGGTATGCGCACGAAAACCCTTCAAAGCATGCAATGGTACATGCACACAACCATATGAGAAGGCCACCAGTCGGAACCACATGTTGCCAAACATTTAATACGGAAAGTTGCTCAAACAATCGCTTATCCTGTGGGTCCCTTCAGCAGAAGTGTTCATCAGCTTGCCGGCGCCCACTTGATAATTCAAACCACTGCATCGCCCGCACGCTGGTGCCGTTGCCTCCCCCACTTCACCTAGACTGGTGCGCCACCTGGTGGTGCTGGGGGTGGGCGCCGCCTTGGGCGCGGGCCGGGCGCCCCATGCCTGTTGCACAGGTGCACGCTGTCAGGTACACAGCTGCATTCACATGTGACACACGCATGCAGTGAAAAGCAAGTGCTAATACCCCAGTCAAATCCCTGCATGCGCATCAATCACACAGTGCAGGATGGCAAAAGAATGCTTACCCGTTGTCATGGACTCCGTTCTCAGCGGGCCGTGGTGATGGTGCAGCACTTGTGCGTGGGGCCGCCCGCGGGATGCCTGGGGCAGGCCGGCTGAGCGCAGTCGGCGTGAAGTTGCCGTACAGCTTCCCGTGTTGCACCGCTGCACAACATACAGCCAGTGTGTCAGGCAGATCATGGACACTGCAGGGAATAGACACTGGAAAGCACGCATATGATCACCCACACAGCACACATGCCAAACATGTGATCAGCATGGGCCTATGTTGCTCCATGCTATGCAGGAGGGGATGCAAACGCGCAGGGCTCCACTCACGTGCGTTGCCAAACAGGTGCCACATGCCCGACAGCTCCAGGATGTTGCCCGGCACGTCCACCATCGGGCTGCGCTGCGCCGGCGGCACGCCTGCACGCTCCTCCTGCAGGTTCTTGACCAGGTGCTGCGCGTCGTACAGGTCATTCACGGCCTGCTTGCAGGCGGCGCGCTTGCCTGTGGTGTCGTTGCCCTCGCTCAGCAGCACCTCCAGCTGGGTGGGCCCCAGTGCCGACAGGTGGGAGTACAGGCGCTCCAGAAGGGTGTCCTGGGCCTTCTTCACCTGCAACCCAAGGGACAGGGTTTGCATCTCGCATCTTTGATTCTTGACCAGGTGCACGAGATAGTCCAATTTTATACACTCAGCAATATATTAGACATGGCCTTCGCTTTACAAGAATATATTGGAGTTTAAACCTCAACTAATTTATTGCTTTTTACCCAATGAACCTCTATCGAATTAAACTAATAGCACACGCACGCTGTAAGTGGTAAAAGCTGGAACGCACATACTGACTGCGGGTTATATTACAATACTATGGGCCAATTTATAGGTTGAGAAACAAGGAAATCTTGTAGATGCATGCCTTTTGTGGTTACCACCTGCAAGGAACCATGCGGCGGGTTGAGGGGCGCAGTACCTGGCAGAACACAATGGCCTTGGGGACCTCCAGCGCCACTGTGTCGCAGATGGTGCGGGTGTACTCCAGGGAGTCTGCCGACAGCTTCTCCAGGTAGGCGTCAAACTCCCTGCCAGCCTGGACCTCGTCGGGGCTCCATGTGGGGATGGGGGTCAGCCGCTGGCTGGACTCGTTAAAACTCACAATCACGCCGATTCCCCGCAGCAGGTCGTCGTCGCTCGTGGGACCCACATACTGCACCAGCCGAACCACACACATCACACACCGGCAATCAGAAGTTAACAGCGCGGCAACAGCTGATGGGTCAGTAGGGCCTTCACAGCACATGCTCAAAGTGATATGGCACAGTGCATCATCCGACCTGCATGAGCTGCAATGCAAAGTCTGCAGTGTGTGCTACCCACCGTAGGCGTGGGTGGCTCAGGTGACTCGCGCATGGTGGTGGTGGGTGACTTCTTCAGGGTTGCAGATGGCTTCAGCTTCGCAGCCTGGCTGCTTCCGCCGTCAGCTGCGCGGCGCATGCGGGTGATCCAGTCGCTCTTGTCACCTGGGCTTTCTGCGCGCAGGACCACTGCATGGTGCTTCTTCACAATGGTCTTGTTTGGATCCTGCCAGAATAAAATAGTTTAGAGTTAATTCCTTTCATCCATTTTTTGAGCAAGGTAATCAAGATTAGTTTATAATATTTCTCCTTATTTTCCTATTTTCATATGTGTGAGCGCACCACATGGTACAGAACCATGTCTTCTGGGAACTAGGGCACAAAAGTGATAAAAGAAATTCGTGTTACTAGCACCTACCTTGTGGGACACACGGAACAGCAGCGAGCTGGTGTCGATGCGAGCGCTTGCTGGCTTCGGGTTGCCCTGCTGATCCAAATCCTCAATGAAGCAGTCCCTGTGCCAATCACAGGCTGTTTAGGAAGGGGTTGTCTAAACTTATTTGAGCCACATTTGCCGCTGCTTGGCCAGGCAAATGCACGATAACCCCGGCCCTTAATTTGGACACTTACTTGATGTTGATGAGGCCCCTGTAGTTTGGTGGGTCATCCGCTGATTTGAAGTAGTACAGCATGCCCTGTGCTTCAGACAGCACAAACCAGCGCCGCTGCCACTTCCAAGAACCCAGCGGCACCGTTTTCCGCCCGCTGGTCTCGCCAATGCGCTTCTCCACCCATCCCATCTTCAGCAGTGCGGGGTCAGAGTTATCCAGGTACGCGCCAGAGCTAGCCACAGTGGTGCTCTCACCGTCATCAGACACCACTGACCCAGCGTCAGACCTGTCCTCGTCCTCATCTGTACCCTTGTCTCCTGCAAATTCATACAAAGCGCGGGTCAGCCAACAGCAGCCTGCACATGGCCGAGTGAAGTAGCACTAGACCCTCATGGTCCTGCGGGTGGTTCACTTATTGCCGTTCAACGATTGCCAAGAGAAGACAGCATAAGGCAAGCCCTCACCATCATCGTCTGGCTCGTCAGCATCCTCCTCCTCGTGTGAAATCTGGGCGTTCAACCCAGCCGCAAGGGCCCTGTCCACCAGCCGCTTCTTGAAGAAAGCAGCGGTGACGTAGTCCCCCTCCATGTGCACCAGCATCCGCGCCACTGCACGCCACAGGGGCCACAGTGAGTGTAAGTGCTGTTATATTGCTGGTGCACAGTGCTGTGCACGAAAGCGTGGTGGTTGCGGTACCTCTCAAGGCATCATCCTTCCACTCCTCGAGGGCTTTCTGGGTTGCTGCCAACACCAGGTTATCAAACCCTGGCATCTTTGCATTGTACGTGATGTCAATGTCGTTTGCGGCGCTTGAAGCCTTGGAAGCAGCTTCCCTGTGGATGCGATATTGCGTCTCAAGAGCAATAGACAGAAGATCCGCATGCAATCATGGCGGCAACTAGTGTTGTGCACACCGTATGTGGAGCGCAGTCACCACCTCTAATGAGAACTCACCTGGCGGCGTGCATGAGCAGCTGGTGGACGGTTTGCACACACACTTGTACTGGCTCAAGGCACAGCTCCACAGCCTCACCAATGACCCTCCGCAGGCCCCTCTCAGGCGAGATCAAGTATGGCTGGTACCCATCTGCCTCTCGGCAAACCTGAACAAAGACACGCCTGGTGTCAGTTTCCAGCCCAGCCAGCCACGCAACGCCACCAGCCACTCTGCAAAGCTGCAACAAGTATTCCTATTGCTTGCCTGCTTCAAGTAGTCCAAACGGAACTTCTTGTCCAGAGGCAGGTTGGCCAGTGACCCAGCCAGCCCCTTGACAGAGACAAAGCTGTCCTTGATTTCGTACGCCACCTGGGTAGACTGCAGGTACGAGAATAGTGTGCCAGTCAGTACTGATATTGGAGAGACCCTGGGACAATCACTGCAGCAAGGTCCATGCCAGGCTCACCGTGATGGCGTTCTTGAATGCCCTTTCAAAACCTCGGCAGAGTTGGAAAACCTCATTCATGCCCTTGGGCTTGTCGCCATAGCCGTTAAGCTCTTTTTCAACCTCCTCTTTGCGTTCTGTCAGCTTGATTAGCACCTGCACATCGATTGCAAGTTCATGCCGTGACCACCCAACGAAAAGGTGGGTGATGTTGTGGAATGGACTGGGGAATGGTTTTGTATGGACGGCTGTAAACAGCAACCAGCTGGGGCCGTTGTGAGCAACCAGCAACTGCGCTGTAGACACCCAGTGGGTAATGGCTTGGGTGCAACCGTTTGAACGTTTGCCCTGCCTAGAAACGTAGGCAGACTTGCACCCAATACTGACCTCCTGCAAAGTTTCCGCATCGACTTCTAGTGGTTGATCCATGTTGTTCAACTTGGCCACCGGCAGCAAAGTCGCGATGTATGAGATCGTGCAGCGATCTGCACTTCAAGGGCACTGCACTTCCATAACGCCTGGCGAAGCTAGGCTCGCAACCACAGTTTCCCCAACGACTCTACTCGCATACCAGAAAAACGGCTGCGTCTTGTGGTGCCCTTACAACAGCTTTAGGAACAAAGGGTTGCGGCACTTGAGCAAAAAGGCACTGGGCATATGCAAAGGGCCAGGTGGAGATGCTGGACGGGGTATCATACGATTAGAAAGACGAGTGGATAATTACCCAAGAAAAGAAATTGCATTTTCACATCCGATTCTTGAGAAGAGAATTGCATTTCTTTCTTAAAATCAATACCCACATCCTGTTGCTCTGCACTGTGCCTCACTGTTACAGTCACCTCACTATTTCTACTGAGCAGGGCCTGCTTTTCAGCTCAACAAAGCAACACGCCCTTGCTCCAATACTGGGCAATTGACAGATAAACCCTAGCGATTGAACTAATATCTAGGCCGAATTAAACCACCCACCAACCAGCCACTAGATATCTCCACTTTGCAAGCTGTTTATAGGTCTGGATGCCAGCTCATAATAATTCTTTATATGCCAACTGAACAGACCCTTTGTTTGATGCCAACCTGGCAGATGCTCAAAAAATGACCCAATAACAACACCTTGTGCTCCCATTCCTTCCAGTAAGAGAGCCGCCACGCTATATCAGTAGCAAGAAAGATTTGCTAGCAGCAATCCACAGTTACAACCCATCCAGCCCTTGCGTGTTCCTCGTTTTCGACAATGTAAGCCACGCAGCTGCACCCATGCTCGCAAGCCCAAGTCCAAGCAGAGCCGGCGTCGTGTACATGCAGCCTCCTGACGTAAAATTGAACATCGTCTGCAGCAAGTACAGAGAGCATCAGTCACCATGGCCACAGGCTATGATGCCAGCACAATCTTGAGCTACCCATGGAACTGAAAAACGCACCAGTAGTGCAGCTACCAGGTGCAGCGCTGGCACATAGAAAGCCCTGTAGCTTACACGTGTACTGTCTGCCAGCTGCTCAAAGGCCAGTACCATGCTGAAGGTGTGCAGTAGGAACAAGCCCAGTGTTGACAGCGCTGCAAAGGGAGGGAGGGAAAGTCAGAGCTGCCCCGCGTATAGAAGTTGCAGGCCACTGTAGGCGCCTGATGGATGGTTGTTGCAAGGCATGCTCATGTTGAACATGATTTGAGTATGCTCCCATCTCCCAATACATTCATGTGGCACAGCCAGGGCACATGCGGTGGCAAGCACTTCCTCTAGCATGCCAGTCAAGTCCACGCATGCCAATGCTCATATTTTAAACCCAATACATCCCGGCATCCACACCTGCCGCTAAGAAGAAAGACATCTGCGGGCAGCTGTGGATGTAGTATGTTGCGCCGCCCAATGTGTAAGGCAGCCAGCTAAGGAAGAAGAACATGGAGTGAGCAAGGCCATGCCCAAAACCGCTGCTCAATGACAGCGCCAGCTTGTCGTATGGCGTGAGCTTTGCATCGCCAGAGGCTTCTGCCAGCTTATCCAGGGATTGCATTCCATTCCTGAGTTGCACACAAGGTTGCGTGACGCAGAGTGGGGCGGACAGACGATACCCCGCACTGTGGCTGGCAGTGAGGAGATCGTGGTAGGGCGAAGCCACTCACCGATGGATGCGCCACAGTCCAAGCCTAGCAATCTCTTGGATAGTGACGGAGACAGTCAACAGGAAGGCATACGCGCTGGGTTTGTCCAAAGGGAGAAACGCTGTACAACACGACAACACTTTGCTGAATGGACTTTCCATAAGCACAACAAGCAGGACGCCAAGCGTGGGTTAAACCAGGACTCACCTCGGAAGAGAGTAGATATTGTAAGCAGCGTTAATAACCAGAAAAATGAACTGCAGGTTACATACGTTGTACAGTGTTAGTGCTGCCCAAACACCATATGCATATATGTGCATGCATGCTTTTCTGTTGTATTTTTATATGCATGCACGACAAATACGCCCCCACATACCTTGCAAGTGTGAGAAGAACAAGGAATGACCGTTTTGCAACGAAGAATATGTAGATTGCGAGCGGAGGGCCAACGCCAATCAAGAGACATCCCAAAAAGTACGCAAACGCCATAGTGTGACTGCGTTGTGCTCCGATAAGGTCTACACACTTTCACCTCCGAGAGTACACTTGCGAATGACCCAGACCCCGACAAGCTTGGGCCACATCGAAACTGAAACAGCTTGTTCTATTTTATTAGGTTGCAAGTGCAAAGCACAGGTCTCGATGTACGCTGCAATATGCGTTGCAATCAGCTGTTGCGAAGCTCCTTTTCAGTACAACATTGCATAGGTACTACCAATTAGTGCATGTGTATTGGCTTCAACCTTGTTTTGGCAGAGTTTTAGACCGACAGCCAGTGAAGAATAAATTTCAGTGCACTCAAACCCTAGAGGGTTTTGCCCTGTCAGACCGTCAAGCCTTGGCCTGGAATCCATCAACCCCCTGGCCTGTGATACTTCGGCAATGGTGCACAATTTGGCAGGGCTTCTCCTATACAGCTAAGCTCTGGATCAGGCAGATGTGATTTTAAGAAGCAGACAGACAGCGGAAAAGCTTATATCACCTGATGCGCCCGGCCTTTGGCGCCACTTGATGGAAATTGTTTACTTTCGAAATTGGCGCTACAACCCTTCACATATCACACCATTCCTTACACACAAAGCATCTCTGCACAACCCAATTCTTATCCTTGTCGATCAACTGACCAGCCATTGCATACCCTTGTCCACCAACAAAAAACCCATATTTACTGAACTGTTGCCCAAACCCAGCGCTTGAAGTGTGACACAAAATTTGCCAACAAGAATTACCTCTGCAACAAAATATAAACCCATGATGTAGCACCATCTGTCAACCCATAACGACGTTAGCCCCAAAACCTATGATTTTACTGCTTCTGCTGCTGGCGCTCCTTCCGCTCGTCTTGTTCTTTCGTGAGCGCCTCCAGCTCTGACTCGGGCATCTCTTCCAAGCGCTTCTGCATCACTGCCTCTTCGTAGTCCTCCAGCTGCTTCACATACGTCATTTGCTGCAGCAATGGGCACCCGTCAGGCAGCAACATGGCAAAGCTGCCCTTGGCGGGTGCTGCATGATGGGAATAAAGGCAAGGATGCTGGTCACATTGTGTATGTAACACGGGACAATCGCTCTGCTTGGCGCACCCGTCAGACAGCACGCAGTAACACAGCAAAGCTGCCCTCAATGGGTGCTGCATGATGGGAACAAAGGCGGGGCTGCTGGTCACGTTGTGTCACCAAATGCACGTGGGCTGTGTTCATACCTTGTTTGCCACCCTCCAGAAGTATGTTGAGACCCAGCCGACACAGATACTGAGGACCACGCCTAGCTGCACAAAGTTCCCGGCGATGCCTGGCTCCAACCCAGCTGCTTGCAGGCCGTAGTACAACGCGTAGCCAACCCCAATGATGCCAACCCCGATGAGGACGACGTCTTTCCGGGAGTACCCAAACTCAACTGAAGCCTGCAACCAAGCACACAGTTAGCACGTCTGTAGTCACAAGTGACCAGTGCAGGCTCGTCGTGGTTGTGACATGGGTCCACCCTGTGACGTCACTGACCTTGCTGTCCTTGTCTCCCTCATTCTGTGCCCGCACAACCACACGTGTGCTCCTCCTCATGCTCAGAGCTGGCGAGGGCTTTGGTGCAAAGCTGTGCTGAGTGCGGCTCCTGAAAGGCGCTGCAGCCCTGCCATTCAAGGCTCCCCTGCATACTGGCCTGCAGGTTGGCAGGGCAGCCGGTCGCAGCTGAACAGACTGCTTGATGCTGCTCATTGTAGAACCCTGCACCAAGCACAGGCCGATGCACTGTCAAGGCGGAAGCTGGAGTCAGCAATGGGCCATGCACGCATGTTAGCGGCGGTGACCTGAGCACTGGTATAAGAGGTGGTCTTCCCTTGAGACCATAATCAACACATAAAAAAAAAAGTTAAGTAGGTGTTGACAACGTCGAGCAAGCATGCAGTGTGGCTGTCTTGCCCATGCAGCAACAGCATGCTGGGCCTGGGCGCAGGAACCACAAAGTGTAACAACCCAGACACTATCGAATATCTTTATAGACCCCGTAAAAATCCAATTGATTATCTATGCTCGTGAGTGCACCCTTGCAACGGGCATGCATGCACCAGTCAGCCAATCAGTGCATATGCATGCATGTGCAAATGCATGTTGCGGACATGTCACCCTTGCGTCAGACGCGCCATACACAAGGCGCGGTTGCTACACCTCTGACTCGTCACTTCTTAGTATACAGAGTTGTACGTTACCCTCGCACAGAAAACAGCACAAACTTCGCCCACCACACATCTCACGTCGTTGGACCCACCTGTGTCACCGTCTCCTTTTGGCGAGCGCTGCGTGAAACTATATACGTGGGCAAGATTACTTGTAAGTGCAACGAAAAGAAGCAGCGCCTGTGGGTCTATGCAGGTGGGCAACAATACTGCTCAAGGACAGTGGCTCAACCACATATATGTATATCCTCAGTGCCTGCGAAACCTGGCTGGGTTCTCGTAAATCGTGATAGAAACGGCTTGCTGCAAAGCTTGTGCAAGCACTTCATACCTTCCAATACTAAGATAGCATATCAACGCCACAGCAGCCAGGAAATTGGCAACAAACGGTTGCGTTAAAGCTGCATTTGCAATAGATTTCAGTCATGGTTCCGTACCTGGAACTGGTCGTGGCTATCTCACTTGTGGTATATGTATTCCATACATACCTGGACACACGGCAGTACAAGGTGCGTGTACCCGCAGCGCATCATTTATCTCCTTTGCTCAGATGCAGCATCGCAACCCAGCGCGCGCATTCGCATGCATGCATCAACGAAATGAACACCCCAGTCCTGCAACAGCGGGTTGAAGGATGTTCTGCACGCATCGAGGTTAATCGTCTATCTTATTGAACACTTTGATGTTGGCAGGCCATCAAACTTCCTTCTCCACCCGCGCAATTGCGCCACCTTTTCGAGAACGGTGCCTACCAAAAGGCGCAGGCGTACAACATCGACAAGTGGTGAGCCAACAGTATGCTGCAGCAGCGTCCACTTTTCAGATGGCTTTTGTTTTGTGGCTGTTGTCCTTCCATCCCAAGTCTACTCCATTTTGTGGAAATGCCCATCGAGTGTATGGACATGCCCTGGGGTGTGGTCAAGGCCATGGCAGCTTGTAACCCCAGTGCTGGCCTGCAGGTGGTTTGGCGTTGTCCAAAATGGCTACGCAACCGTGCTAGGGACTTTCTTCCTGCTGGTTGGATACCTGCCTTGGTTGTGGCGAGTCTCCGGGACCCTCCTGGCTGGCCTGGGTGTTGAAAAGCCATCGGAGATTCTCCACACCGTCGTGTTTGTGGTGTCAGAGATGGCTCTGCAATCGATACTGGGGCTGCCCTGGAGCTACTACAGCACCTTTGTTGTGGAGCAGAAGCATGGCTTCAACAAGCAGACAGTGGCGCTTTGGGCCACCGACAAGCTGAAGACGGTATGCTGCTACTGCACTCCACCACCCTGAGTTGCCTGAGACTGCGGTCGATGCTCAAAATTTAATGTTAATATTGCAATTTTCTGTACAGATTGCTCTGAGCTTCACGGTGACGCCGCTCCTTGTGGCGCCATTCACATACATATTGCAGCACTCCGGGCCGTATGTCGCCCTGTACCTGTGGCTCTTCATCTTCTTCATCTCTCTGTTGTTCATGACAATCTACCCAGTGCTCATCGCCCCGCTATTCAACAAGTACACGCCACTTCCCGAAAACAGTTTGAGGTAATTGCATCCGCAAAATCCAACTTTCTGTTTTATTATTGCCTTGGCATTTGTTTTTCTTTTCTTTTATATTTGCCTCTGTGCCCATGGGTGGGTTCTTGCCAGGGGGCCTTGCTTTGAGTGTTAATGATTTTTTGACAGGGAGAAAATCGAGGAGCTGGCTGGCTCCCTCAAGTTTCCGCTCAAGAAGCTGTTTGTAGTGGATGGGTCAACGCGCAGCGCCCATAGCAATGCCTACATGTATGGGTTCTTCAAGAACAAGCGGATTGTTCTGTACGACACACTGATCGAGCAGTGCAAGGAGCAGCAGGTGGTAGCAGTCTTGGCTCATGAGCTTGGTAAGTTGGCAGATGTGATAGGCATGTTTGTTTGAATGCACGACTGATCATGCCAACTGGTCCATGTGCACTCGCCAGATTGCCATTGCATCTGAGCAATGCAATCATATATTGAGCAGGCCATTGCCATCTACTCACTCACTAGGCAGCATGAAATCGATTTCACATTGTTCCATCCTGATCAATGAGTGTGACTGAACTTCTGATACATGTGACATGATGTGACATGGCGCCTGCAGGCCATTGGAAGCTCTCCCACACGCCCTTCCTGTTTGTCATGAGCAACCTGGTCCTGCTGGTCCAGCTCAGCATGTTCACGCTCACCCGCAGCAACCCCGACGTGTACAACAGCTTCGGGTTCACTGACGCCAAGCCAGTGTTTGTGGCGCTGCTGCTGTTCCAGTACATCTCGGCGCCTGTGGATGAGGTGTGTGGTGCTGCTGCTGTGCTTGTGCGCACTGGCTTCACATCCTTGCTGTGAACAGGGCATGGCATGTCATCAGGGCACATGCACCGCCAGAGAATGCTTATCAGGTCCATGGTTTGCATGTGGTACAATCAAATTGCATCATGTTGAAGCATGCCTTGTATGCAGATTTAATTGGGTGGTTGGGTTTTCACTGCAGGTGGTTTCGTATCTGTCGAACATGGTCAGCCGGCGCTTCGAGTTCCAAGCAGATGGTTTTGCTACCTCCCTTGGTTACTCAGCTGACCTCAAGGATGCGCTGCTGAAGCTGGATGAGAAGAACAAGTCTGCCTCCAACGTAGACCCCTGGTATTCGGCGTACCACTACTCACACCCGCCTCTGGTGGAGCGCCTCAGCGCCATTGATGCAGCCACAAAGAAGGAGGAGTAGACCTGGCAGGCGCTTGCAGAATTTTGTCAAATTATGGATGAATGGGACAGTTGTTTGGCCACGAGGAGCCAGCACTGCGATGGGAGAGGAGCGTGGACTGGGACTACTGTACGCATTGGGGTATCCCCGATGTGCTGCAGGCGCTGCTTGTCTACTGTTACACTTGTCACAAATGCTGGCATAATCGTGGGCATGGTGTTGTACAGAAGTTTCAGTGAATGTGCTTGTGCACCTAATGTATCCGGCGAGCGCCAAGGTTGGAACCCTTTAGGAATACCCTGACGGGCCTGTCTTTAGGGCCGTCATCCCGGGGGATGTGGCCCCTCCCCGCCAATTTGGTTGCATAGTGAAAGCTGTAACAAATTGGCGTTCATTTTTTTCACCATTAATCTTTGTGACTCACGGGCATGCACTTATCATGCTTTACCTGTGCGGATGGGTTCATCGTGGAGTCAACGTCAAAATTTGGGTGGCGCTGGCCGCCCGTTGCCAGAAAACCACGTGGCATGGGGTGGCAATACCTCCGGATGTCGATGTAATCTAGGCTTTATAGCAGGTGCCGCGAGTGGAGAACCTGCTGATTGCCTGAAGTATTGCACCACTCCAAGCAATCAGCAACCGTTGCACTGGGGGCCAAGGGTCACCACATCCCCCATCCCCTTAGGGACAAAATCTACTGTATCGCTAAGACATTCCCCTTGGGTGGGTCTGTTGCAGCAATTCGATTCCCGCGCTGTCGAATGCCCAACTTGCAGGAAGTGTCGAAGTCTTTGGACGGCAAAATGGCAACGGAAGTGAGGTTTCAGCCAAAACAATGCAGCAAGTGCTCTGAACCCGTTGCCTGTTACAAATTGGGTTGACTAGCACCTACGTTATAAAAATGGCTAGCATAGCGTGACACTCGATCGGTTGCAACTGTTACTGTTAGGAGAACTGGTTGTTGTTGTTAACATGCATGTTGTGTGGTTGAGGAGGCGATGACCATACGCACCGGGTTGTGAAGTATGAGGAGCATGCAGGATATGCCCGCAGAACAGCTCGCCCAGCAACTGAAAGCAGCAGGTGCTGCCAAGAAGCAACGGCGTTTCTCGGTGGTGGAAGTGGCACAAGCCTTCGAGGTTGACCCATCGCTACTGCTGCAGCAGGAAGAGGTGTTGGACGAGTGCCCTCTCATAGTGAAGGACGGCTCGGACAACTTCACAAGGGTCCTCAATGCATGCAAGGTGAATACAGTTGAATACTGTTACTGTTTAGCAGCACCCAGTTGAGTACTCCTACCCTTCCTTCCTGTAGCCACCTATTCTACTTGAGGGTTTTCACCAACATTCAACTTTTTGCTGGTGCAGGACTTGCATAACCGGTTGGTGGCTAGGAACAAGGATGACTTGGGATCAGTCATCAGCGCTATACAGTGGATTCAGAAGGAGATCAAGGAGTTTGAAGGGCAGGTCGTCTGCGCTTGTGAGATGCTTGAAAACGTAAGTCAGCCTTTTGTTGTCTTATCTGGCCGTTTCACATCCTCGTGCTACTCTGACTGCGCTATCACTTGGCACCCACCACCCGTCACCTACCACCCTGCTCCTTACCCACCACTTTCACTGCATAACCGCAACGCACACTGCACAACCACTATCTAATACCCACCGCCTCCACTGCAACACTACCACCCACCCTTACATTGCACAACCGCCACCCACCAGATCCATTCTGTTCCAACTGTGCAACTGCAAACGAGCATACACTTTCCTGCCAGGCCGTGGACAAGGCGCGCGGCGTGGAGGAGGGTACCGTCACGCCCCTGATCGTGTCCCTCAACCTGTCGGCCAGGGAGCGCCTGCGCACCACCTGCCAGGCAGCCTCCAAGGAACTCAAAGGCCTCGCAGAGGACTACTGGGGCCTGTACGACTCTGTG
Source organism: Heterotrichella gracilis (assembly GCA_032358255.1). Lineage (NCBI taxonomy): Eukaryota > Xanthophyceae > Tribonematales > Xanthonemataceae > Heterotrichella > Heterotrichella gracilis. The sequence goes on along the minus strand of JAULBX010023296.1, from coordinate 164,877 downwards.
TACCCCGACCACCCATCGCCCTCAGCATCCCCAAGCAGCACAACCGGCAGCAGCCCCTCCCTCCAGCACCAGGCAGGCACGCCATCGCAGCCATCCCACAGCCAGCAGGCGGCCTCCCCACACGCGTACACAGGGCAGCCACCCACACCCAGCTCCAGCAACCCTGGGCACCTGTCGATGGGAAGCGTGCACGTGTCGGCCCAGCAGCAGGGACCGCACTCTGCTGCACCATCGGTACCCGCCACTCCTGGGCCCGGCAGCCACTATGGGGTGCGGGGGGCGCTGCCCAGCGAGACAGACAGCTTTGCAGAGCCTGGCGTCAGGGTACAGGGCAGGTGGGGCAGCATGCATACCTGTACCTGCATCCTGCATGCGCACTGCTTCAGAAAGAAAAAAGTGAGACCAGGTACCGGCCATGACACAGCCACGCCATGGTTTTGGATAGTCAGGCATTTGGATCCATGCCTCTATGGGCCCTCCCGTGGTGCCTCATCCACGCCATAAATGGACTAAATGTGAATTGGGTTGTCCAACATTGCATTGCATGCACTGGTTGCTTAGGATGACATCCTTCATTGGAAGCGCCAGTGCAAACCTGTCCCTAATTGCACCCAGGCATTGAAACAGGCCCGTGAGTCCCTACATCTAGATCTTATAGAATAGGATAATAATGTACCCGTCTCGGCTCAGAAAACCATCTAGATCTTGTACGAGAAGGGGACGTTGCCTAATCCCCACAATGTTCCCCTTGTGGTACCCCAGGCCAGAGCTGGGCGAGCTGCTTGAGATTGTGGATCGCGACGGCCTGCCCTTCAAGGGTCAGGTGCAGTGGTACCGCATGTTTGGCAACCGCAGCGAGGAGATTGTGGGCGCCAGCCAGGCACAGGTGATGGGAGATCTGTAGCAAACTAGCCATTCCGCGTGGTGCAGTACATGCGTGGTAGCGTTGGCCATTACGGGAAACCTAAAGGAACCTAGGCGTGTTGCATGCCTTGGGTGACACCTAGGGCCATGCGAGTCTATAGAGGAACACCAAGCATACGCGTCAATTTCCGCACCAGCAGTGCAAACCCCCCCATGCCGTTGACCTCGTTTCCCCCCCCTGATGTGCCGCAGTATGCACCGGAGCCCAATGACATCGACTGCCACCTGTGCTGCACCACTGGCTTCCCATCAGCCAGGGACACCGAGTTCTCCTCTGAGGACAACGCGCGGTGCCTGGTGGCCACCACCACCTGCCCAATCACATCCACACCAGGTGCGCGCATGGCTTGGCATGGCATGGCAATATTAGCATTTGTAAATGCGACATGATGGGATGCAGCAAGGAATTTTTATACAGGATTTCCAGTGATTCTTGGCAGGAATTTTTGTTAAAACCATGTGTCGGGGCACTGCAGGTTTGCAACCGCATGTACTCAATACCTGGGCTCAATTTCCTGCTTCACCCCAGGTTGCATGCGCTTGTAATAACCTGACCTACCATATCCCTGCCAGGCGTGAAGCGCATGCATGGTCTCACAACAAATTCTATACCCTGCAGGCCTGCAGGCGCATGTGGATGCGCTGGTGGCGCGGGGGGGGACCACCTTCCACACGCACATCCTGCAGATGAACGGGGTACTCCAGCCCAAGGACATTGTGTGCAGCCTGGAGGTTGGCCACCACGCAATGTGCATCAAGCTGGACGGGCGCTTGCTGCACCGCCAAAAGTACTCACGCGAGCTCCAGGTGGGGGTGGGGCCTGGGTGGAGTGGGGGTAACCCTTGGGTGAAGGTGGGGGTGGGGGTGGAGTGGGGTGCCCGGGACTGGTGGGGCCGGTGAGAGTTGGAGTTGGGTGCCGGTGGGGTGACAAAGTGGGTGAGGGAGTGGGGATCTGGTACAGGCGGCCGCCTGTGAGTCAGATATTGCTATGCGGAGGGTTTCAGGGCTCCTGCCTGTTTTGTCCACCATCCCCAAACCCTGTGTGGGCGCAGGCTGTACTGTCTGTTGCCTGGTAGCCGCATTCAGCCGTTGCGTTGATTGATTCTGCATGGTTGTAACGTGTACCATGTCCCTTTTGCCACAGGTATGCGGGGCGCGCAACATGGGCGAAGGCGCAGCCACCGGCCTCATCCTCACACTCAACAGCCGGACCACGTTTGGCCTGTCCTTTGGCTCTGCGTGGGAGCGGAACGCGTGCATCATGCTGCTGAGATGGGTGAGTGCATGCGAGCAGCAAGGCCACGGCGTGTGTCATGGATGCAACATTGACTGCCGGCGGCATTGACTGGGGAATTGCACTGGCACCACTTGTGAGGGCGCATCACCAGTATTGTTGGTGTCTGTTAAGCTAGTGTAGCATCAGTTGGAAATTCGTCATTCCATTTGAAATTTGTCAAATTCATGGTCAATCAATTCACCAATGAAATGCATGCGCCTAGCTGTGGTATACGCTTGCCAGGTTGGAATTTAGTGTGGGCATTGAGTGTAAGAAAAGGAAATAAAAGAAGAAAAAAGCCGAAGGCTGTAGATTGAAACGAAAGTTTTGTGAACTGCTGGGATGGAACGTAATAAGTGCCTTCACGCAAATGGCCCTTGGTTGCTTCACCCACAACCTGCACGCGCCTGCTTACAGATGGCTGCGTTGAACGGCCACCTCATCAACCAGCAGCACCACAGCTCCTCACCCTCCTCCTGCTGACCCTTAGCCCTAAAACCCTAACCCACACCCTGCGTATGTGTGCAGATGGCGGCGCTGAACGGCCACCTCATCAACCAGCAGCACCACAGCTCCTCACCCTCCGCACACAGCGGCCTGCTGACCCGCAAGCCACACAGCAGCGTGAAGCAGCCAGGTGCCAAGTGGCAGCCGGGATCGTTCCTCACCAGGGCATTCCCGGGGCGCCTGCGGGACAGGTTAGGCAGTAGCAGGACAAATGCGCTGCCTCCGAGCTAGCACATGGCGCAGGGTGCGGGGACTACGGCTTTGTGACGGGATTGGGCTCTATTTCCTGCACACAAAGTGAAGCAACCTTTGCGGAACCTAGTTTTTTACCTCGGGTGTTCTTAAACCCCGGGGGACAGTTTTTATAGGCTGAACACGCCCTTTACACTTCACAATTTTTGTGGCACGTACAGGTTATCCAAATTAATGTAAATATTTGTTTTTGTTCACTGCACTGCTTTGTTGACGCATTTCAAACTGTGCGTTTTTGTGCACAGCGGGTATATTTTGCATGGCGTTGCCATGTCATGATATGCGGCCTGCCAGGCACGCAGCCTTTTTTGTTGACGCATAGGGCCACTGTTCTAGAAACAAAAGTCTCTCTTTACTCAAGAGTCTGAGGGAACTTCAAAATTTAGGCAATCCCAGATAAAGCAAACGTGTTGATAAACTATTTCAATCAGATGATAGGATGTCTCTCTACACAGGTAACTTGCACATTCAATGCGTTGTTAAGTACATTGACAATCTGTGGATTCCACCAGGTCCTGGACTCTCACCAGGCTGGGCGGCAACATCTTGTAATACCCATCCAATGAAGTTTTGGTGATCAATACATATTATACCAGTATACTAATCGTACATAGACATCCCAATGGCGGCAGGCAGGCCTTGTGTTCTGGACCCATGCAAGTCGACAAGCAGCATGCTGTAAATCCTGACCTGCACTGTTTACCATCTCCAGGACCTGCGACTTTCCCTCCGAGTATGATACATTCCCTCCCATCATATTGCCTGTTGCTGGCTGCAATGTGCCGCCGAGTATGGGCGTTTCGTTCCTTCCTTTCTCCGGAGAAGGGCCCTTTCCCCTCCATGTATTGCCACTCCACAGCAACTACTGCAGCAGCCTGCCCTTGCGCTGCTGCACCAGCACATTGGCCACCTCCGACAGGTACAGCGTGGGCATGATGGGGTAGGCGTGCACCAGCGAGCGCGCCACCTGCCAGGGCGTGTACACATGCGACATCATGGTGCCGAAGCAGGCCGACCCGATCACCATCTCCTCAAACAGGCTGCGGCGCAGGCCAGCAACCGCCTCAGCCAGGTCAGGTGCAGGGTTGCTTGCCCCATCAGCTGAGTGCAATCGGCTTGGATCGAGGTTGTGCGCCTGGGCTTGGTGTGGACCACGGTGTGGAATGGTGGCATCGGTTTGGGGTGTGCCGGCAGCAGGTGCGGGGGTGAGCAGCGCCTGTAAGCATGTGACCAGGCTCCTGCGCTTGGCCAGGATGGGCTGCATGCGCTCCATGAAGGTCTCCCTGTGGCAGAGGGATTTGCAGGGCTTTTAGCTGAGCAGCACTGAGGTATAAATGTTGCCCTAGAGCCCAAAGGGATTGTTTTCACTGGGTTTTTCCTTGAAAATTGATGTTTGTAGGACAGTGATTTCTTGTGGTGATTTTATCTTGAACTTAATGTTCTCTTAGAGTCTAGTGCGCGCTCGAGGTTGGCTCCCAAATGACTGTTCTCACATTTTCATGGTGACCATGTCCAATGCAAATCACACTGCAAATCATTGTGAATATCCAGGGTCCCTGCTGTCTTTAACACACTCTGGTGCACCAAGATCTACTGGCTTGCAGCCTGTCACTTACCTCAAGAGGAGTATATGGTCCTTCTGTGCAGGTGTGAGCTCAAGCAGCTCGGTGAAGTTGACCCAGTCCACGCTGGTCACGGTTTTGCTGTTGCTCGTCAGCACCAGGTGCAAGTACTCCAGTGGTTTAAGGTACAGCGTAGCATACCCTTGGAACCTCTGCAGCCAGGAATTAGTCAAGTTACTCAGATAATTAGTTGTTGGTCAATGCATGCATACCCTTGAAGCTTCTGCAGCCATTGGTGGATGAAGATTTGCAGAAGTTTGCACATTGGCTGCACCACGAGCATGACACTGTTGTGACTCTACAAGCCTAATTTGCATCCATGCAAATAATGCAATCCACAGTTACACATTGCCAAGCAGATCATGCGTGCATGTCCATCCACGAATGTAGCTGCAGACATTACCGCTGGGTCCATCAGCAGCTGCAAATGTCTGGTCTCCTCAGCAGTTGGCTCTGCAATTGTGCACCAACATATTAGGTGAGGTACCTTGCAGTGCTCAGACATTGGCTCGTAGGTCATGGTAAAAGGCATGCATCAGATCCACGATTCGATGGTTTAAGGGTTTGGGGATCAAGGTTAAGGGCAGCAGCAAGTCACCAGCATCTCTTCCTGCTCAACATGTGTAGTGCTTGCGCGAAGACGCAAATACATTACATTGTGAATTGAAGGATTGCACATGAGTGTGGACATGTGCAGTGTTGGTGCAAGCTTGTCAGTAGGTCTACCTGGTCACGGAGGCCGATGCAAAGATGCATACATACAATATTCCTCGAGCTGGGCAGGATGGTGCACCTTAGGCACGCGCCTCCTGGTCTCAAAGGGAGAAAAAAATATGCATAACTATCATATAATTAAAGGTTGGGGAACACAAGTATTCCATTATAAGTAGTATATTATAAAGGTTGGGCAGGATGGTGCATGTTGGGCACGCAAGGCTTGCACACACACCTCTGGACCCCACTTTCATGAGCAAGGTAGCCATGTCATCAAACACCTGGGGCTGCCTTGTCATGCAAAACTCCCTGCCCAAGTTCTCCAGAAGGTGAGGCGGCACGGGCGGCCCTTCCACCGGCACCTGGCCCGTTTGCATCTGCACCAAGGCGCACTTGTTACAGTGCGCATCATGGGGCAGTCGAGTCAAGGAACACACAAGGCAAGGCTGGTGCAGCATGGTGGTCGTGTGCCACGTAACAATGTCTCAAGCTGCCACGTGCATGGAGCGCCATATGCTGCAAAAACACTTTAAGGGTAGGATGGTGAACTCAGCAGAAGCCCCCATTCCTTCAACATTAGGACATGGAAATCATCCAGGTGTGCTATGGCGTGAACCTACGATAGCATGGCAGCTGCGAGAGACCCATATGCTGTGAGACGCGTCGCACTCACCATCCTCGCGGTTTTCAGCACATCCACCCCGCACTGCTGCTCAGCCACCATGTTTTCCAGCGCCTCAGACTTAAGCTCCAGGCTGCGGTTCTCAACTCTCAGCCTCGCAACCTCCTGCGTGAGCGCGTCAACCTCCCGAGATACCTCCTCCGCGCGGACCTGAAGCCAGGGATAGGGTGTAGGGTACACGGTGTAGGGCGAGAACCCTGTGGGTAGCTGGGTTGACAAGCGCTTTGTGGTTCAGCAAGAGAGCCTAATGCCTACGCGTTTGGCCCCAGCCACACGTGAGAGCCGCTTTTTTGCTAGGCAGCGCAACCAGAGTCCCTCGTCGCTGTCCAGTGTTGCTGGGCAACTATGATCTGGGAATGCAGTACTGTAATTTTTCGACCAGATCCAGCAGTGGCTACAGTCATGTGGTACCTTCTTCTTCTCCCTGCAGCGCTTCTGGCACTCCCTGTTCTTCTCAGGGGGTTTCCGCCTGGTCTTGGACGCAGGTTTCTGCAGTTTCAGAGCTGCCCGCGAGGTTTGTGACGCTCTTTGCGCCCTGCTTGAGCACACCTCACTGTTGCAGAGCTCTGCTCCGGAACAGTCGACCTCTAGTCGGGTGATTGGGTGGCCATGGAACTCCAGGTCATGCGCAGAGTCAAGCGTGCAGGCTGGGCTGTTGTCCAGCTCATAGCTTTCCAACAGGGACTGGAAGCAGGTCTGCTCTTCCAGCACAGCAGCTTGTAACACGTCAGGGGTTATCTCAGCAACAGACGGGTCAAGGATGGAAGACAGAAAGTCATCGAAATCGACGTCCCCACCCAGAGGAAAGTCTGGCGCTGTGGATGCCATTTGGATGTGGAAGAGGAACACAACAGCTGCCAGGCGTAGCAAGGTATGCGGCACACGTCAGAAATTAATAGAAACAATTGCTGTACACTTTTGCAGTGCACACTAGCTCAAAGACACTCCTTCACGAGTAAGTCCGGGCTGCAAGGATGCATGCATGCATCCACGGTCAGGCGTGGGTGTGAGCGCAGCAGGCGTTAAAGCCACCTGAGGCGCAGACAAGGTAATGACAACCCTTTTGCACGAAATATCGTGCACAAGAGCTCCGGAATGAATTGGCAATAGCAAAACGCACGCGTTGTTGTACAACTGGCAATTATCAAACCCTATCCCTAGCCCGTCACCTTATCCTGACACTCACCCCCTGGGTGTACTAACCTAGCAATCAGGAAACCCGGCCTGTATCCATATCCACACAGAAGTAGACAAGTTACCCGTCCACCAATGCAAAGTGCCGTCTTTTACAAACCCGTCTTAATAAGCACAAGCTGATATCACACCCTGAGAGAGACAACAGTCCCGTAGCATACATGCCGCGCACATGCCGCCAAAGAAGCATAAAAAGACAGAAAGAAAGGGGACGCGCAAAGGCGGATTTAAGGGGCCACTGGCTAAGTAAATCAGGCCACACTCTCAAATGCACTCCCACCATGGTCCAAGCCTCAGGCGGCCACTGGCTCAAGAGCACAGCTGGCGCCACGTCAAAATGACTGAATGAAAGAAAAAGAATAGAAACACCGCCCATTCCGGCAAAAACTACCAAACACCAATAGCGAGCAAGCATGGCCAATAATTGCACACAAACGTGGGACGCCATGCCATACCTTCCATGGCCGCACAACCCAAGGGAATATCAAGCAACAGCTACCGCGTTCAAAATTACTGCAACACTACACCCATGTTGGATATCATGGCCAGCACAGTAGCATCTGCAATGCTGAGGGTAGGACATCATCCTACTGCAACCATACCCCTACATGGCCCATGAAACACCCAGCAACACCGCTACTTCGCCCGCAGCCGCGACGCGATGTACAACAACATGGCTAGCAAGCATGCAACCCCAGCAACGTGGCTACAGCGGCCGCAGCTGCATGGCGATGTGCGAGGTGATGCCGTAGCCCTGCATGACCCCCATCACAAAGGGCAGCACCGGGTGGAACAGGTACAGCACCTGCTGTTTCACCTGGCGCCCATGCTGCTGGGGCAGCTCAAACAGCGCGGCCTGGATGCGGAACGACACCCTTGGGTGCGCGCGCGACATGAAGCGGATGGGCGCGTCGCTGTAGGCGCGGGGCCGGATGGAGGGCGAGATGAGCTTGTCGTCGTAGGCAAATAGATTGGCGTCCAGGAGCGGGCTGCTGCTGAAGAGTTGCGCGGGCATGGGGAGCGCCGTCAGCAGCTTGCGGTTGATCTGCAGGGGGATGGGCAGCAACGGAAGTAAAATCAGTCCAGTATCAGTCCATATTTTACTTTGCAGGACAACACAGCAGACGGGTCCATTGTCAGACAATCTTGCAATTGATCTGCAGGGGGGCATGGCAGGTGGCTCAGCGGTTGACAGCTTGGCATACCCATACACTGGCGTCAGCATTGTGGATCACCCGCAGGCGGCACGCAGAGTGAATTACATGTAGCCATCAGCCGCTGCCAAACACAATGTGATTTATCTAGTAGTCAACATGATGCCCCGCACTCCCCTGCCCACCTGTGCATCCGGCAGGTTCTGCGCCAGCTGGCGGTGCCAAAACTCCTCCGAGTGCGTGGAGCTTGCTGCTGGGCATATAAAGCGTTCCCACTCGCTGCCGCCCCCGCTGCCCCCGTGGAACTCGCGGTGCAGCGACATGAACAGCGCCAGGAGCTCCTTGGAGGTGTTGAGGAACAGGGCAACCACGCGCGCCGCCTGTCACAGTTGACGGAAAACTTAAAAACCATCTTGTGGAAAAAATTGCAGACAAAAGTTTATGAACAAGGTGAGGAGCCTCCTTTAAGGTGTTGAGGAAATGGGCCACAAAGCGCGCCGCCTGTCACGGTTGATACCAAATTAGATTCTTCTGTGAAGAAACTTGCAAATGTAAGTTAATGAACAGGGTCAGGAGCTCCTTAAAGGTGTTGAAGAATAGGGGGCAACCACGCGCGCGGCCTGTGGCATTTGACGGGAAACTATGAAAATATTTGTGACGAAGCATGCAAATGCAAGTTTATGAACAGCGCCAGTAGATCCTTGGAGGTGTTGAGGAACAGGGGCAACCACGCGCGCGGCCTGTGATATTTAACATTATAAAATATTATAAAAAAATACTTGTAATTACACGATATAAGTATGAACCCAGGGTAATAAGCTCCCTTGAGGCGGTGATGAAGAGCGCAAATATGAGCCCCTAGGAGGGTCTGGCAAATTAAGTCAGGCCAGGTTGCGTGCCCCTCCCCCCACACATATATCCTGTACGCCATGAACAAGCTGCTATATGTCACTACGCTCTCATACTTGAAGAGCCTTATTCATCATCTTCGCGCACCTGTATGTCGTACACCATGAAGAAGCTGCTGTGCTGGCTGGACTCGGGGTGGCGCAGCGCCGAGGTGTCGGGTGCACCCAGCTGCAGCAGCAGGTGGTGCCGGTCAAGCATCTGGACCTGCGCAGCCGTTTAGGGTTTAGCATTCAGGGTTTAGGGTTTGCAGCAGCAGGTGGTGCCGGTCAAGCATCTGGACCTGCGCAGCCCTTTAGGGTTTAGCATTCAGGGTTAAAAATTGCAGCAGCAGGTGGTGCCGATCAAGCATCTGAACCTGCACAGCCAATTAGGGTTTAAGGTTTAAAAGTTGCAGCAGCAAGTGGTGACGGGCAAGCATCTGGACCTGCACAGCGGATTAGGGTTTAGGGTTTAGGGTTTGCAGCAGCACTCGGTGGCTGTCAGGCATCTCAACCTGTGCAGCAAATCAGGGTTTAGGGTCTGCAGCAGCAAGAGAGTACACACAACCAAGCATACCCTGCATTCCTAGACCACTTGCAGAACCCCAATCCAGCCGCCCACCCCCCAGCAAATGTGCAGCGCACATTCCATAGCACCAGGCTCTCATATGAGTCAAGGTGGTAGAAGAACTCGAATGACCTTGCATGTGCCTGAAAATGGTCCCGTGCAAAACCCTATCCCCCATCCCAAAGCCCCCTAGATTGAGGTGGGTGATATACAACATGTGATACAGAACAAGTGGTCCAAACCCCAATCCAGGAACCAGAACCCCGCCGCACCTTCCACAGCACCAGGCTCTCGTAGGAGTCAAAGTGGTAGAAGAACTCCTTGAGCTCGGGGGACTTGCCCCAGCTCTTGCCGCGTGCCCGGGTGTACACATCTAGGAAGATGTAGTGCAGCAGGCGCTGCTTCAACCCCGACAAAACCCTGACAGACCCTGCACCACGCATGCGCAGGGGCTCAGATGGGATGCTGTCACAGCTGGCATGCCCACCTTGCAATCATGACCCATGCCACTTAACATCAGGGTTTAGGATTTTTAAAGTATAGGTTCGCAACTGCCGCAGCAGCAAGCGTCCCCTTGTCAACGCGCGTGGCTCGCCCCAAAAGGGGCTCAAAACCAAACCCCATACCAGTGACCCAATCCATGAACGCACCATTGCCGCTCATGAAAGTAGCAGCCTCCCCATCTTACTGTTACTCCACTGACAAAATCCAATGCCTTAAACCTTAACCCTGAACCGTTGACCTTGAATATGGGATCCAATCCACTCACCATTACCGCTGGTGGACGCAGCAGCCCCCCCATCGTGCCGGTGCGTGGCTGCTCTGAATGCAGGTAGGTAGTCGAGGCGAGTGGGGCGCTGGGGGGGCGCTGAGGGCATGCCACGTGGCGCCACAGGGACAGCACCCTGCTCCCGTTGGCTGGATGTGGCGGGACCATCTTGCGGAGGTGCCAGAGCGGCCTCGGCTGCAACGGCAATAAACATGTAAACAAACGAACGGGGAATGGGTATGGTAACATATGGGCTGCTTTTTGCCATATGGATTTACAAGTAAAACTATGACTATGGGCTATATATGGACTATTTACATGAACTCAATCTCTTCAAATACAGGTAATAGTACCGTACATTCAGATCTCCCCAAGCACACGAGGACCTCGCGGTGAGGTGCTCCCCTGCCCCCACTTGCTTGTAGGCACCTCCCCTCCCTATCCATGCACTCTTCCATCACAGGTACAAACCCCCAGGGTATTTCCAACCCTTGTTTAGGGTTTTCTAGCAGCTTCCCTGCCCCCACTTGCTTGCAAGCACCTCCCCTCCCTGTCCATGTACTCCTCCATTACAAGTAGACCCTAGCAGGGTTTTCCAACCCTTAGTAAGGGTTTCCCCAGGACCCCACCTGCTTGCAAGCACCTCCTCTCCCTGTCCATGTACTCCTCCATCACAAGCTCATCGTCCTCCAGGCACTGCTGCCCAATGAGGCGCACCGAGATGAAGCGGCCAAAGGGGGAGATCTGGACCAGGTGGACGTTCTGGCTGCGCACCTGCACCAGTTGATGTTTAGGGTTTAGGGCTTAAGCTTTAAGGTTTATGTGTTGAGGTCTGGACCAGGTGGACGTTTTGGCTGCGCACCTGCACATGTGGATATCTAGGGTTTATGTGCTAAAACCTGCACCTGGTGAAGATTATCGCCGTACCATTCGTACCATTAACGCAATGAAATGCTCCTATAGAGGCTAGGGTTTGAGTTGAAGGTTTAAGGGTTTTGGGGACAAGGGTTTTTGACGTTTTGTGTGCGTACCGCCAGCACCGTGAACAGATCCTCATACAGGTGCACCCCGCTGTGGTGCGTGAGGTGCACAAAGTCGTTGTTGATGGTGTAGCGGTCAAGCACATCGCCACTGGTCAGCTCAACCTGCACAGGAGCAACGCCGTGCCATGTCAGCATCACATGTGATTCATGTGTTAACATGGTATTGATTCACATGTGTGCATGATTGTGATCACAGCAGCAGTGCTACCACATGCGGAACGTGTGGTCTGCCGCTACCTTTACAGATGCAATGCAGCATGCTAGTTCGGCGTAGTACTCAAAGTTTCACGAATTCGCCACTATAAACAAATGGGTCAATAATTGAATTGATTCATTTTGCGGAATTGCACTGTGATCGCACCAGATAGAATGTGATTGACTCCACCCGAGGCAGGCCATGGATAGGGGTGTTGTCATCCTCAGCATCAGCCACGGAAGGAGGGGTGGACGAAACAATTATCAGAAATTTGCTGAAGGCCACCTGCGGTGGGCAGTGGGGCAAGGCGCACCTTAGGGCAAAGCGGACCATAATTGGCAAATAACAAGGCACTCAAGGCTTCAAGGAGTGTTTGTGCAAGAGCATTGCAACCACTGCCCATCCTCCAACCATGTTGTTTCTAACCGTGCGCCTTGCAACTGCCTGATGGACCACTTCGAGTAATGATGGTGCATTTTGCTTTCATGTAGGGCAGACTTCAACCCTTGGCAACGTTCACACGCACCAGGCAGAAGTCCTTGCAGAGCACCTCTTCGCCACTGGCCACCCGCTTGCTGTAAATCTGGTCAAAGTAACTGCAAAGCACATGCAAAAGCTTACTCACATGGGTAATTACCTACATGCAATCCAAGAATGCAGCACAGTATGAGTCTGCAGTGCACCATTTTGTCAGCCGATGCATTACTATCTCTTGGCCACAGAGAGCAACGTTGACAACCCTGCGGCCAGTACACAACAAACCCTTTCGCTGCATCTGCTTGCGACTCCTCCGCCCCCCCCACCCCCACCCCACCCCATGTACTACTTGCCAGAGATTCCTATCTATCCAATACAGCCGAGGGTCCAGGGTTCCTTTAGGGTTTTCACCTGTCAAAGTGCGCAGCTGAGCGTGGCAGGCAGGGTCCCTGTGGTTCCACGTTCAAAGGTGTGCTCAGTCCCTTGAAGCGGTACAGCACGAGCTCCTGCTGGGTGCTGCCGAAGCAGACCTGTGGAAATATAAGAACTAGGTAAATAAATTTTGGGTTTTAGAGACCAGTTCCCACATCGTGAGTGCCGCCAGGTTAGATTAGACTGTATGTGTCGGAGTCAAAAAAGGTTTCAATTGTCATGCACTTCGAAAAGTGCAAATGGCCGACTTTCATTTTGCTGTGGCAGAAAGGGGTCCTGTTCATAATACCATGGTATGGCAAGCAACAGCCTGAAGAGGACGCACCAGGTAGTTCCCACACGGCGTAAATTTGCAGATGTGGCACTCTGGGCCTTGCACTTTCGATACCTGCAAGGTGGTGGTGGAGTGGATGCATGCATGTTTTTTGTTGCATGCATGCATGCGTGTGGCTCTCAACCTGCCAGCAAGCTTTTGGATACTAGGGCTGATGCAGTCAGGCGCATCTGCAGGCAGCATATACTCACCGTCTCTGTAGGTAAGAAATTCTCCGCTAGCCTGCGGTTGGAAGCCACCTGCAGCAGGTGTGGGCGAATCATGACGGAACAACAAGAACACATGACGTGGAGCCTTGTGTACTGCAAGGCAAAAGCTCGCAGACCAGCAAGAATGGCAGCCCACTTTGTAGGGAAAGGGTATATGTCGTACCCAGTTAGGTTGACCGAAGGTTTCCCTTGCACGCAGGCGGTGTACGATGTTCAGTGGTGCAAGACTCATGCTAGCTGCATGGTGCATGCATGCAAAACGTCGCCAATTCGCAGCCGCAACACGTGCTTGAATAGAGCGCAGAACTCGCACTGGTTCAAAACAGAAGACAGTTTATCAACCTGCTTACTGCTTTGTCACGAAAGCAGAGGCTGGTTATGTGGTAAACACATCGTGATGCCCCACCAAGGTAAGAAAAAGTTGTGCAGGCACGGGGACCCGGTCTATCCCTGTCATGGTTGTCGATATTTTGTCGCCTTCCCACTTGCAAGGGGGTTTCGGCCAGTGACAAGGCGACCTCAGCTCCTAGCACGGTTGGTTCATCGCCCTGTAACTCACGCTGAAGGTTTTGCCTTGTAGCATTGCATCCTGGAGTTGTCTCGGTTGGAACCACATGCATGCATGCATGCATGTGCAGCGCGGGGTGACGCGGCACTTACCCCCGTCGGTGCGTTGACACCCACAGAGGGTACTAGCGGGGTCCACTAACCTTGGAGTTGGCGTTGTATCCTGCTGACATGGAGGGTGAACAACTCGAGGCGTCGTGGGGCACCATGCTCGACCGCTACCTGCTCGATGACGTCTTCCACCTACTTGCTACCGAAGACAAGCCCAGCTTTCGCCTGGTGTGCAAGCTATGGAGGGACTCGGCCACCGTCACTGCCATCTCCCCAGCCACACTGGACAAGTCACTACTTCAGAAGCTCCAAAAGGACAAAATCACAGCTCTAGACCTGGGCAGCCTGCCTCAACTCCTGGCAGAAGGACTACAGCTTGCAGCCTCCTTCCCAAACCTAACCTCACTCCGCGCGCCTTATGTCACCATCAAGCCACGGCAGCCAGACTCCGAGCTGTGGAGCGTGCTGGAGCAGTGCAGCTCGCTCACCCACCTGGCAGTGACCAACACCCCCGCAGCCCTCGGCGCCCTGCAGCGCCTGAGCCACCTCACTCGCCTCCAGTCCCTGTGCCTCTCCTCCACCTACTGCCAGGCCCAGGACCTCATCCCCGCGCTGCAGACACCCAGCCTGGCCTCAACCCTCACCTCCCTCGACCTCTCCCGAGCCAGGCCGCTCAAGCCCGAGGTCCTGTCGCAGGGCGTGTGCCACCTGACTTCCCTCCACAGCCTGAGCCTCACAGGGCTGGAGTACCTCTACTCCCTGGCGCCCCTGACTGCACTGCAAAGCCTCTGCACCCTGGACATCTCCTACAGCTACCTCTTTGGACCCACCCTGACGCAGCTCACGGGGCTCACGCACTTGAAGGCCGTCGCCTGCCAGGTAAGAGGCAAGTGTTGAGGGACTTTATTCATTGTGATGGTTGGGGATTCTATTAATATATATTTTCTATACTTTCTATTCTTATTATTGGTTCAAAGTCACGTACTTTATGTCGGCCCAAAACGCACGTACAATAGGTCCCCATCCAGCATCCCGGGCCGCGGGACCCCGAAAAGCGACGTCAGACAGAATGTTTTGTGCAGGTTGGGCCACGTGTGTTCATATGGGGGCGGGGTAATAATAATGCAATTTGTTTGTCATATGGTAGGGTTTAGTGTTCAACTTAAACCCTGCATGCTTTCATATATTTCTTCGCGTTCCCTGCCAGGTGAGGCGCAGCTCCCTGCACGCCCTGTCAGCGCTCCACAGCCTGCAGACCCTGGAGTTTGGGGGCCAGATGGACGACCACGGCCAGCTGCAGCTCTCCCGCATGCCCGCACTGCCCGCCCTATTCGCCCTGACCAGCCTCACATGCCTGCTGCTGACCCACACCGTGTTCACCGACGACGTCTTCCGCCTGAAGTTCTGGCCATGCGCCATCGCCATCACCGGCTCAATTTTCCTCAGCCACCCCAGTGCATGGTCGCTGGACAGCTTCCAAGACCTTCGTCAGCTTGTGTGCGAGCGCACGCAGAGGGTAGAAGACCCCAAATGGCTGCTGAACATCACCTCCAGCCAGACCAATCTACAGGACCTGGGCGCGGCTGTGCGGATCAGCCAGCCGGGCGACTTGGAGTTTCTGTCGCGTGCGCCGCAGCTGACGCGGCTGGAGATGCTGTGCTTTGGGCTCCAGGAGCCGTGTGGGCTCTTGGAGGCGCTGGGGGGCCTGTGCGCCATGCGGGACTTGTCCATTGGGGTGCAGACGATGAGCGGCACCACCGTACCGTGAGTACCCCTCGCTGCACAATTTGCACCACCGTACCGTGAGCACCCCTCGCTGCACCATTTGCACCACGTGTGCTGGTGTGATGGGCTATGGTGTGCAAGCAGTCGTTCGCGGAAGGCTCAGTGCCGCTGACACATCAAGTTATTGCCTTGCCTTTCCTACTCTGCCAGTCGGTGATTTCTTTGAGCATGGCATTTAGCAATCACATCACCATTTGGACATGGCAAAGCTGCTGCATTTGCCTGTTGCTCCACCCAGGGTTTAGGGTGAAGGGTCGTTGCTTCTGACAAGACTGACCGTGCCATAACGCAGGTACATCCATTTGCTTCACCCTTTGGCCCACCTGCGCTCCCTGCGCATCGATTCCCGCACCCCTTGCGGGTCAGCCAACTTCAAGGCGCTCTCTGCCCTAGTCCAGCTTACACGCTTGGAGGTGCGCATTTTTTGGCAGGCGTGTCCCAATGGAAAATATGGAAAAGGCCAGTGATTCTCTTGGAAGCCTGATTGTGCGTCAATGGCGGGGCACGCGAGGCATGCTCGTGTGAGGCCACAAGTGCATGGATTAGCTTCACCATGTTTGTCAAGCATGTGAGGAGTAATTATAGGGATGGATTTCCTGCTGATGCCATACAAGGCGCATTGATGCCAAGTAAATTTTGCTTTCTCCTGCTGGTGCAACCGCCATCATTTACTTATATTTCAATTAGAACTTACATTATCCAATGGATCCAGGTGGGCGACTGCCGCTTCATCATGGATGCTGACCTGGCGGCCCTGTCCACACTCACCGGCCTGCGCCACCTGGCGCTGCGTGAGTGCATCAACCTGGACGGGCCGGGGCTGCGCCTCCTGCACCCCCTGCAGCAGCTGCGCAACCTGCACCTGCGCCACAGCCGCATGCAGGGGGTGCATGCGGTCACCCTACAGGGTTTGGCCAGGCTGCGGGTGCTGTCCCTGGAGCGCATGAACATGCTGCAGCTGCAGTCACTGGAGGTGGGAAGGCACGCAGATACAGTCACCATACAAGGCATTCTCAGCCGCCATTGGCTTGTGTGGACTTCCTCACATGTGCAAGGGTGTAGTAAATTGGGTGCTTAAAAGTCTGAAACTTTGCATACTACGAAATTTTGCATACATCAGTGATGACCCACATTGTGCGTTGTACACTGCCAGTGGCAACCACTCCTGGCCCTCAACCACCACCCCTCCCCCTGCAGGTGGTCACGCAGCTGACTCAGCTTAGGCTACTGCAGCTTCCCCACGCTGCCGAGCAGGTGCCGCTGGTGGTTGCTGCGTTGCCTGCCCTCAAGCTCATGGTGATCGACGAGCCTACCTTCAACCGCATACCCTCCCACCTGCGCCGCATGCTGCCCCAGGATCTGGCGGTGGACATTGTGGCGCACGAGTATGACTGACCACGGTGGTCCTTGTTGAGGAGGGGGTCTTTTGGTTATGGCGCCGGCGGCGGCTTGTGGTTATGGGCCTGGGGCACCGATATGGCAGTCACCACCCCATTGACACCTTCTGCAAATTGGGTTTTAAGGCACATGTGCAGCAGTTGCTGTTGGACAATGATAGCTCTACGGCTAACTATTTTACTTTTTGCTCCTGCATCTGACTCAAGAAAGGGAATAGTTACAGTGTTTCTAAAATGCCTTCGCCTGAGTGTCTGCACCGACCCGTCATTGAATACATTCAGCAATTGTTGATTGCAAATGACAATGTCTGTGATAGACAATTCATCGTTGGTGACATTATTGAATGATGAAATGCACTTTTTACTCAGGGTTCCAGAATTATGATTCAGAAGGGACTCCTGCAAATAATGTGGTGCGGACATCGAATAAAAATATTGCTGCAATAATAACTGTCCCGATAATTGTTGTGATGGCAACCAACGTCTGCTAGAGCAATTGCCATACTATTGCATTGCAGGTGCAGCTGCATCATCTTGAAAACGATTTTATTCTCCTGGCACAGTGTGACCGAGTCATCGTTCACAGAGCGTACCCTGAGTATCTGAATCAGTGGCACGGTGCACTACAATATCCTTTCCAAAATTGCCCATCTACTTCATCGTCGCTCCACTGCTACCCAACAAGCACCGCTTCTCTATTGCGTCTCCTTGAGGCGGGCACCCACCGCACTATCCCATTGCTCTACATTGTCAGTAGCCCCATGCACCAGCCCATGCACCCTGGACCTAATCACGTGGCGCATTCTTAAACCCTAAAATTTAAAGTGTGCAACCATAAGCGCTGTGCACCCAGCAATCGTCATACGGAACCTCCAACCCTGTCCAGCGAATCCCTCCCCAGCGAGGCCTCCCCCTGCTACCCAACAAACACCGCTTTCCCCCCTTGCGTCAGCTTGAACCGGGGATCCACCACCAGTCCCGCGGGGATGACAACCTCCCGGTAGTACGCGCTGCACTGGTACCCCACCCGCTGGGGCACATATGAGGCAAACAGCCCCCACTTGTCCCCCACGCCATGCTTGCGAGCGGTGTCCAGAAACAGCTGGTGCTCCTCTTCGGTCCACTCCCCCTGGGCCTGCACCTGGTGTGGCGCCACGTGGCGGTAGAAGTAGGAGTTTGGGTTTTTCCGCAGCTGCGTGGCGGCAAACGCGCGTGCGTCTGACCAGCCCTTGGCTTTGAGGTGGGCAGGGAGGGCTGCGGGAGGGGGCAGGGGGAGGGTGGTGGGGCGGGGCATCATGAATGTGCATGGGTGATTGTGCTTCCACATGTGATGCTGGTGGCAGGCTTAACATATAATTTATGCATGGCTCATCATGGGAGCGGGTAATGCTTTGCTATGCGGCTTGCATGTAGTGGGCAGCAGATAAGTGGTGCGGCGGCTGTGCCCTAATCACCACAAGCTCCACTGTTTGAAGACGTACATGGCTTGCTCAAAGATTCGCTATGCGCACCTTTCCGGTCGATTTTGAACGTGAATTTGCCGCCACCATTCTTCTCCCAGGCCTCGTCAGCATCCCCGGCAATGCCATACTGCTCGCACACCGCAGGGCTTACCCACCTACAGCAGCACACCGCAGAGCTTACCCCCACCCATATCATTATTGTGGACCCTCATTTGCTCTGTCATATCCCCTGACCATGCACCATGAAAATTGCATGGTGCAATAATGCCTTTCCATGCATTTCTGCGCCCCTTGTGCAGCATCATGCCGACAGGAGTGCCTGGTTCACTTGTTTGCTCAGCTCCAGCCAGTTCTTGTCTGGATTTGACCCCTGATACAGAGGCGCCATGTACCAAACAGCGGATAAATAGCTCAGGGGGGGGAATATTTTGTACACTCACCCGTGAAAATGGCCATCCACCTCAAATCCAGAAAGCTCCTTGCCCAGACGCTTGAAATACTCCTGCTGGGTGAGCAGACCGGCTTGACCCCCTGCATGGCAAGATAAGTGTTTCGTGCTGCTACCATGACCACTGTCGTTTGCATCACCCAGCAAGCCACTCTTGTTTGCATCACCCTGCGTGGCATTGATACCCCACCACATGCAGCCCCACCAACCTCACCTCCCTCATCCCGCATGCATACAGAAATGGCAAAAGATACAAGGCGGAGGAGGTCTTCTGCCGACAGCGGTACATTGGTCATGGTTACGCTAGAGGCTTGCAAAACTTGCAAGATGCAGGGTGGGCACCTGCAGGGCACGTGGCGTCATCGTCTTCGTGTGGGGAGGGTTGTTCAATAGCAGCCGCGTTTGGGCTGCGTCCAGCTAGGCGCCTTGATATGCGTGAAGGGTTCAGGTCCACTGGCGTTGCAGGTTCAACAACGCGCTGCCTCTGCACAAAGGGTAATACCAGGTTAGGGCATTTTACCTTAGGTTTTAGGGTTTTAGGAGTGGTAGGTGCAGTGTCCAAGTTAACTCTTCCTTGCAGTGACAAGCTCTCCCTTGACAGATGCATTGCAAAAGGCTGCGCATTGCTTTTCAGGCCCGCAAATAGAAAGCTGTTCAGGTGTACCTTGGGAGGCCTGGGTGCCGAGCTGGGGGTGTAGCTTTGCTGCACTGTGGTTTGCAACTCAGCCACTGCTTTCTGCACGCCAAGCGTCTTGAGGACTTCTGCATTCCGCCTGATCCTCTCCAACCTCTGGGCAGGCAGGAAGCGCTGGTTGGCTGAGGATGCGGGCCGCCAACGGAAAAGAATATCACAAGATGCAAGGCCTCACCTGCCGTTCGTACTCATTTTCTGGGGCTGCAAGTGGTTGAAACGTGGAGTTGTGTGAATCCACAAGGACCCGCTGCTTCCTTTTCCTCTCTTTGGGTGGTTGCTGAACCTGTAGCGCACCCTGAAAACCCAAATATCAGGAGGCACCTACTTCACATGTGTGAAGAGTGCAGCAAACCCAGCAGTCACTATACCTTGGTGTCCGCTACACCGTGCTTCTGGGGCTTCAAATTCTCCTTTCCATCTATCCACAACCGTATTTTGTCGTAGTTTGTCCGGGCCTTTCTGCACTGGCGTTTTCTGGTTGCTCGCCACAGCATTTTGCAGTTTCACGCTCTAGTTCAAAGAAAAGGGTACGTGGTAGACGCTCGGAGTTGGGTAAGAAAGCTGCCCAATGCCCAGTGCCTCTTCATATATGAGTAGGGTGCCTCAAACTCGCTGCCCAGTTACTCTACCCCCATAACTATAGCTCAACGGTACGCCCCCCTATATGCATGCATAGCGGAATGTCACTCAGGAGAGAGTCTTTGGTTAGTCGAAGCTTCTTGCACAGTGCTGGTGATTTTGACAACGTGCAGCAAGCGCCTTTGCTTAAACAGTACTCACACGGATAGATGGTGAAGTGGTTAATAGGCAACCAACTGCGACCCGCGCATAGCTAAACCCATGGGCTGCAATAAACCTCCGTAATAACGCGATCTTACTTGCAACGTCTCCTTGATTACCTGGCCGTGGAGCATGTGTGTATGTCTTTGTAGCATTCTCGCAGCTCGTAAACGTTTTCACTGCAAGTTTCAGACAGAAAATGCCACACAATTCCTATTTTCGGAAATATGATTTCTTTTTCATTTCCTGCCATTTTGCAGCTATCTGGCCAGCTGATGTCAGCCAATTAACTGCCATGGCCAGCCAATATTCATCAAGTATTACTGGTATTGACATCCATGGTGTGATTCAGTGGGGACACCATATATAGGTCAACTGGAATGTCCGCTAATTGTTTCCCCAAGCTTGCTGATTGAATAAGTTATGGCCTGCCTGGGCCTGCAAAAAAATGGACTGTATTGGACTGCGCAGGGCGCCAGCCAGAACTTCAAAATGTAGCGTACACAGTTTCTGAATAACGACAGTGACTATTGGTGAATTCGCATCAAGACGGCGACGCTACAATATGCAATGTTTCTGAAACGCAGCTACAATACCCAGACCCTAAAAACCAAACTATTTGCCATGGCAATGTTCGAGAATGCACCCTCAATTTTGCTCCCATAGTTGAATTTGTAACCCACAATGTTCGATGGCTTCCATCATGCCAACTGGCCCATGATACAGTTAACCTGAGGAGTGCCAAGCACCAAAGCCCCCAGGATACAGCCAGGTGTCAGTCATACCAATGGACACAATAGAATACGCAGGCTATTGCAGTACATAGATCACATATGTACAGCATAGCAGGCATCAGGCCTACACCCTGCCTTGGTTTGTGATAGCAGCTATACCAGGGGCGCCTTCTGGTGCGCGCTGCCGTTGACCCCATTGGCCGGCGCCACCTGGTTAGTCATCTCCACCTCCCCATCATGGCCATCGGCCACAGCCTCCCAAGACAGCACCTACAGGAAAGAGACGCGCAACAGATTAAAAAATATGTCAGTGAAGTTCAATGGAAGTGTTATGGGGGCCATGAATAGTTATATTCTAGTTCCTACGACAATGCACAACAAAACCTCGGTTCTCAGTCAGATTCTGGGTCACGAAGCTGCTCTGAACCCGCCAATGCAGAGGCGGCTTACGTGGGTAAAAAATTCTGCAAGATGCAACAGGGCCCTACCTGCAGCGCGCCCGTGTCGTCCTGTGCCCACTTAATCGTGTAGCGCTCCCCCGTGTGCGGGTGGGTGCCAAGGTCTGACCCCACCGGCACCTGCATCTCAGCGCCATCCTCCAGGTAGATGGACACAAGGCTGCCACCATCCTGGGCAGCCGCCTCAACCTCAGCCTGGGTGAGGAGGTGGAAAAAGGGGTCAAGTTGGCAAAGTGGGAGTGGGAGTAGCAAGAACGGAGTAGCCAGCAATGCCTATAGGCAATAGGATGCTGTGACACTAGCGGCTGCAGTGATTTTTGGTGTCAACATGGCATCGTCCGCTGCCGCCAGGGTCAGCAGAGACGATGCAAGCTGCATGCAGGGCCAACGGCGCAGCACCAACCAGGAAAGAGGAAAGAAGGAAAGGGGACGCACAAATTTGCACACATCCCACTCTGCCCCTGTCCTTAAATACTCTTCACCCTCCCTTCCCTAAACCATAAATTACAATCCCCAAACCCTAAACCCTGCACCCCTCACCTGGCGGGCGATGTTCAAAAACACCTCCTCCAGCGACGTCAGGCTGAGCTGCACATCCGTCACCCCCAGCTCCGCCTTCTGACCCTCAAGCTCCTCCAAAAACGCCGACAGCTCGCCCTCCTTGGCCCGGGGCACCAGGAACTGCAGGTAGGCGCCGTTCTCGTCCACGGGGCGGATGCCCAGGCGGGAGCGGAAGAAGGCGCGGGTGGCTGCGACGCGGGTTGCGATCTGCGCCACGGCGTCGCCCCCATGGAGGCTTGCCATGCTGGCGGCCTTGGAGGGCATGACGCTCACACTCACCTGCAGCACAAAGGCAATGTATTGCGTTAGTTCATTGCAATGCTTCCAGCATGCATATGGGCGCATATATAGAGTTTAATACCCATTGATCTACTGAACAGCTCTACAGGATCGGCAGGCAAGGGACATACAAAAAAACAAACATAAGTCATTCCAAGCCATCATCGGCTTATTGCCTTGTGTGCCCTTGGCAACACATTTAGGACAAGGAACATACAGAAATGATACAAGCAGTGTCAGGACATGGCTGCATGGCACACGCTTGTGCAGGGCGGATTGCTGATCTGGCTTCTTTTGCTGGAATTGCAAGTAATACCAATAAGTAACAATTTAATCTACCCAGTTGTTGCGCACCTGGTAGCCCGACCCAAACTTCTGCTTGAGACGGATGGCTGAGCCCAGGCAGCGCAGCTTGCCGCGCGCCATGATTGCGATGCGGTCCCCCAGGATGTCTGCCTCCTCCATGGAGTGGGTGGTCAGCACGATGGCGCGCGCCTTCTTTGCCTCCTCAATGATGTCCCACACCTGAAAGGGGTGAAATGGGGTGGAAGGGTGAGGGGAGGAAGAAGGCAGGCTTGGCAGGTATGCAAAGCGGGTGTGAGTTCCAGGAATGAAGGGAATCAAAAGGAGCGCGGCAAAGGCAGCTGGAGCATGTACGTGTGGCAAGAAGGTTTCAGAGACTGACTGGGTGACTGACTGAGTGACAGCTCTGAGATTGCGAGGGCTCATTATAACATGACAAACAATGAGGCCACTGCATACCAAAGACCTGTGCAGCAGCCAAGTGCTTTTACCCTTATATGAGGTAACTTCATGTCGGAAGTCATGCACGGCTACCCAAGAATATATCTACATACATCTCTAATATCCAGTACATAAGATCCCTCCTGGTATCCACCCACCTGTCTGCGAGATATGGGGTCCATGCCCGTGGTTGGCTCGTCCAGGTACACAATCTTGGGGTCACCCAGCAGCGAGATTGCCACCGATAGGCGTCGCTTCATGCCCCCGCTGTACTGTCCAGACCTCAGCTTGGGGATGGATGACAGGTTGACCTTCTCCAGGAGGGCAAGGGAGTCGCTCTTGACTTCGCCGGCGGGCAGGCCCTGCAGGAAAAGGGGGGTGGGGGGGGTGTTACAGGTCGAGATGGGAGGATTTGTTGAGGGACGCCAGGGGAAGGGACTAGAGGGGAAGGGCTTGCTGTTTGGGGAATTAAACTCAGTTTTGGCTGCTCCAGTGAGCAGGCGCTGCAGTGAAGAGGGTTCTGTTAGTGGGGAAACGGGTAGCATATGGCATAAGATCAGCACCTGGATGTGAGTTGTATGACCATGCCAAGACAATACAGCCAGGCGCTTATTGCGCTTGGCTCAATTTATCACATTTTCCGAGCATTCAAAACAACTGCCAAGGCTGTACCTTGATGCTGCCGTAGATCCACAGGTGCTCAAACCCGGTCAGCTCCGGCCACAGCACGTCAAACTGCGGGCACACACCCATGATGGAGCGGATGCGGTCCAAGCCCCCCGGCGAGCTGATGGCCTCGCCATACACCAGCGCGTCGCCGCCGCTGGCTGGCAGCACGCCCGTGAGGCAGTTGATGGTGGTGGTCTTGCCCGCGCCGTTGGGCCCCAGCAGGCAGAACAGCTGGTTGCGCTCGATGGCAAACCAGCTGCCCTTCATGGCCCAGAAGTCGTTGGTGGACTTGCAAGGGGGGCAGCCACAGCTGCAGTGCGCGGGGGCGTGCGTCAGTGGGGTCAGGCAGGCGAGGCATTTAGGCAAATGTGCAGGTGTTGGTAAGTATAAACAGGCGAGCCAAGCAGGCAAACAAGGCAGCATGGTGCCACAGTGTCAGCAGGTTGTCATTTGGCAGCATTGCAACAGCAATGGCATCTATCTGAGGCGTCTGTGCAGGAAGGTATACCGCAGCATTAATTCGGAACATACGGTAACACACAGAGCAAGATGCGTTATTTCACGCCTCCTGATTTTGTCATTACTCATGGGTGTCAGGGCATGTCACACGCATAGTTCAGTGCCCCCGCCTCCCACGTACCACTTTCTTTGCCCCTTGAACAGCTTCTGCAGGCCGTACAGCTCCACGGCATTGGCCGCATCTGCCTCCAGTGCCAAAGCATCAGCTGACCCAGTGCGATGCTCAAGCAGGCCCCGCATGCGAGCCTCCTCAGCTGAAACGTCCTCATCAATGCTGTCAAGGGTGCCGGTCTCCTACAGATGAGACAAACATGGATCAGAAGAAAGAACAAGGAAACAGATAGATGATCAGAAATAAATGTGTGCAGATGCTGCAATTGCAAAAACAGAAAAGCATGCTTAAACGGAATTTATCTTATTTACTGCAAATGGCAGATGGTTCAAACAGTGCCAGGAAAGCGCTGCGTGGCGCCGCATGTGCAAGACTGACTGCTAATCTGGCTTTTTTGCTGGAATGCATGTAACTAACTAATACTAACTGCAAATGGCATGGTCTAAATTGATGCTTGGCTTGAACCATTTTTTCAAATTGATATTGCATGGTGTCAACCTGCAAGCCATGCAACACCTCCCCTAGAGGGTCACCTGGCGCTGCAGCGGCGCCCGCAAGATCTCCGCCCCGATGGTGGTGTTGGCCGCCTTCCGGTGGCGGTAGTTGGCCCGGCCCTTGGGCGACCAGTAATTGGGCATAAAGATGTACCATGGCTTCTTGGAAACCCCATTCTCATTGGGCACCACGTTGTCCAGGTAGATGGCGATGAGGAAGTACACGATCCACTCGCAGAACAGGATGACGAAGATCCTGCCTAGTGGCATGACGCAGTCGTAGTCCACATACACGCCTGGCTGGGCAGGCTCCTCGGCGCGCTGCTGGATGGTCAGGTCCTTGCAGTAGCTGCACAGGCAAAAAGCTGGGACTAAAAAAGAGACGGGGAAAAATACAGATGGAGTGGATGATGAGGCCCTTGCAGTAGCTGCACAGGCCAGGAGGGAGGTGGGTAAAGATATCACGAGCTTTCATCCACTCTTTCAGCTTTACAATTCAAACAAAAGGCAGTAATCGACACAGAGAGAAGCAGTAAATGCCTATTCTCAAAGACATGGAATATGGACCGTGATGTGCGGTATGGCAGTAGTGGACGTGCGTGTGCATTGGGAACCTACATGATATGGAGCGGATGTGGCAAGGATCACTGTTCCTGTCCTTAAAACAAAGCAACCAGACTACTATTACCTGTAGGCTTGGCTGAGCTCTAGGCCTGGGTTGTTTGCCGCTGTGGCATCGCCCAAATCCGTGGCACCCTTGGTGAGTAGAGAGAAGGGCAGCAGCGCAAAGATAACAGTCACCACTGGGTATTTCCCAACATAGTCAGGTGTGAATGGAAAGCCAAAGTTCACAACAATCTG
This sequence comes from Heterotrichella gracilis, assembly GCA_032358255.1. Taxonomy (NCBI): domain Eukaryota; class Xanthophyceae; order Tribonematales; family Xanthonemataceae; genus Heterotrichella; species Heterotrichella gracilis. Next base: position 139,021 of record JAULBX010023296.1, on the reverse strand, counting down.
GAAGATCCAACCCACGATGAAGAGGGCAAAGCCAAGGTTGACAGCTACAGCAGTCCTGCATTGGCCATAGGGCATGTCAGCAACGGTTGCATTTGAAGTAATGATGTTACCATGAACAACTTGATGCAGCTTGCTAGTTCTCAGACAGAGGTGTTCACGGAGCATAATGGCTCTCTACACTTCGGCGCCAGATTGTGAAGCAACTTTGCTGATGCCATCTGCAAAAGGTGGTGGCAGGCACACACTGCCACCTTCATTGCTGCTGCCCGCGCACGCACCTGGAGAGGAAACACGTGATGATGAACGCCAAGGATGACATTGCCAGCTGGAACAGGAAGAACAGGAAGAACACCAGGCCAAAGGAGTTGTGCAGGAAGAGCCGAAAGCCGAAGATGCAGCCAAAAGCAATCATGAGCAGCGTGGACACCAGGGCATAGCAGAACTCTGCCAGCATCCAGGACATCCAGTAGGCGCTGTCCAGCATGCCCATGATCTTCATGAACTGCTTCAGCCGGGCCTCGCGTTCACCGACAATCCATGTGATCTACAAATACAGCAAATCAAGCAATTCAGTCAAGTCAAGGTCTTGCCGCAGCACATTTGCAGCGAAAGGAGGGTAGTGAGGGGCAGTTTCCAGCGGTTTTGTTGGACTAGCAGTCACCCCTGTATGCATGCCCAACACCAGCCAGCCTAGTTGATTCCTGAGCAATGCACCTCTGGTCCACCATGCCATCACTTTGGTAGCCTGTAGCATGATGCACCACAGACAGCACACAGGGCATGAATATAGGCTGCACATGAGGCAACTAGTCAGCACACCCAACAGTTGGGCAGAGTGAATTTAGTTTCCAGCAGCTCACCGCAATGACGAAGCCAAACATGTTGGCGGCAAATATGAAGGGCCCGATAGCTTGCCCAACAATGGAGAAGGATCCCAGCGCCGGGTGTGCAAACTCCTTGAAAATCACGTTCCACATCGAAGCATTCAGGGGCTGCGAGATGGTGCCAGCAGCCACCTCCTGCCTGTAGTAGTACGCTGACACCTCCCGCTCAGCCGCAACTTGCATGGGCAGTGCAGAAAAGAAGTCGGGGTTCTGGAAGTTGCCCTTGAAGTACTTGACCTGCAGGAGGGACATGGCAACTCAGTGACAGGCGTCGGCAATACAGTACATAAGTTCTTGTTCACAGCACCACAAAGGAGAGTCACTCTGCGCGACAGGGCTGTGCCGCACTTACCGTGGTATTGACTTGGAGGGTGAACCCAATGTTGGTGGGGGAGAGGACGTCAAAGTGCAGGGCGCCAATGGACTGCTCAGGGTGATCAAACATCCACGCGTTCGCGTCAGGGACCGTTGCAAATCCCAGGACCTGCAGATTACATACCATGGTGAGGAGGCAACCACAGTGACCAAGCACGCAGCTGCTCGCCTAGTTGGCAAGCCCACCGCCGCAACCAATGCTGGCACGGCCACAACAGCATAACAAGCCTATATGGATGCTACTACCAAGGGCGCACCTTATCTGCAGGTATCGGACCCCCGGCGTTGTTGGTCATGATGCCTGCCACAATCTCCTGCGGGTGCAATACAGGAGTTTCTGTAACTGTATGACCGCGGTGATATAGCAACAACAAAAAACATGGTTCAGCACGTACGTTGACGACAGCACTGTTGTTTGGCGTGTAGAGCAAGTCCCAGCAAGGGGACAAGGCATACTGGTCCTCATTGCAGTCTGGTATTCCCCCGATGTTCTTTGCGACAGGGTCATTGATGGACTGGTACTTAGCGAGGTTGTTGGAGTCAGCCTGCAGCGCTTTGTCAAACAACCAGAGCAGGAACATGAAGAAGAAGGAAGCCAAAAGCCTGGTGAGGCTGGCCTTCAGGTTGCGCACTGCAAACAGCCCTGCAGCAGGGGTGTTGATGGGGTGTGTTAGCCCCTATTGGGTAACCACCGCCACACAGCCTGGCCCTCAGGACGAGGCCAGTGCACGACAGGTCGGTGCTAGGTGGCATCGAGAAGCATGGGTCCACAGGCTACAGCATGGGTGGACTGCACCACAAGACATGAGCATATGCACAGCTTTGGAGGTGCAGCTTTGGGTAGTACAACTGTACTGCAGCAGTACAGGAGCAACCAGGCCAGTTGCCCTCACCGTTCTTGTAGAGCAGAGCATACAGCTGCTGGGAGAAGCGCCGGTGCCATGGCTTCTGCGACTTGGTGAACGAGTTGACATCGGCATGGCCATTGGCATACCCATTATTGTGCTTGCCGTTCTCCACAGGTCCCTCCATTGTAGGGGGCTTTGCCAAGCGCGAGCTGCGCAAACCAAGCTGTGTAAGTACAGAGTACTGACTAGTGGCTGCAGAGGCACCCATGGCCTCTGCCATATATACGGGCCTCGGTCGGTGGGAGCTCAGCGGGCAATGCCATATGCATGCGTGGTGAGTTTGGGTATGCTCACACCTGCGCTCGCCTTGGGCATTGACAGCGACTCCCACTACTAAGTTTCCGTCGGTAACTGGGTTTGGGTACTGGGTTCGGGTTGGGGTGGGTTCCTACCTATTTGCTGGTCGTAGTGTTCCTCTCAGGACGATTTCAGGACCACGCACATGTCTCCACGAATGTCCGAGCAAGGCGATGCTTTTGAGCCGTCAACACGCACATACACACACATACAACACCAGAAACTCTTGTCTAGCTGAAGTGGCCTAGTCACTTGCGGTTCCTTGCGCCAACTATGTTCCAGCTCCAAGTGTGTCAAGGTGGTAAGAGACCCCAGCCCACGATTGGTTGGCCCACTGCAAGATTGGAATGTTGCTACCTCTTCAACAGCTGGTGGCCTAAAGAGCATGGCTGTTCTGGGCTCAGAGCCTGCAGCACTTGGCCAGCTTTTGCAGCACTTGCCCGGTGCTTGCAAAGCACCTTTGTCATATTTGGGTTGCGTAACCACAGCTGCGCACAGTTGGCAAGTCACATGATTCCTTCCCCGTGGTTTTGCGAGGCTGACATTGGCTGAAACGACCACATGGATCCCATGTGCACATGCGTACTCGATGCCTGCTAAAATCCTCGCACGAAAAAAACCGGTTTGCTCATCTCCCAGACTGCGTTTGGCCAGGAAGGCCCAGCGCCCCACAACGAACCACGGGGGCGTTCATAAGGTCGCTATGAGCAGAGTTGCGGTTGTATAGCCCCGCGCCTGACGCGCTGTTGACAACGCTGCCACTTGAAAGGGAATTACTACTGTACTGCTGGAGGTCCACCGCTGAAAAGCAGTCTGCAAGGTTGCACCAGCACAACTTTGAAGTTGCTGAACCTCGCCTACCGTTGCAATTGGGTTGTCTACTGCCTGCACAACTGCACTTGCTGCGTTATCCTGTCCAGGGTTTGGCACACTGCAGTGGCACATCTGTAGGGTCACCAACCAAGTTGAACTCCACCCAAACTGTTGACATGTCGTCCTGCTGGTCACAGTGACCCTTCGCATCTCTGCTGCGGCCTGCCCGTGCAGTTGACTGGGCACCATGTCGGATTCGGTGAGTGGCAAGACTAGTCTAACACGCACTACATGCCCTACATGGTAATGACAGCTATTGCATCCTTCCTCGAGGTACCCCGTACACCCCCTGCCGCTGCCCCTAGTCTCTCATTGGGTTGCGCCGTGTTGCAGGCGACATACAGGACCCAAGCCAACGCCTTGTTCAGGAAGAACGCTATCCAGCAGTCCCGTTCGAAATGCATGAACGCATGCATACTGCTCTGCCCCATATTCTTTTGCCTCCTGCTCTTCGGGCTCCAGAAGGCCATTGACGGAGCAATAAACTCAGACAGCAACAGCAAGTGTGGGTGCAAGTGTTTGCAGTGCATGCAAACGCTTGACAACGGCACAGTGATCCAGCTGCTCCCTTCACCGCAAGCCTGTCCCTACGATTGCAAAGAGTATGACACGACTCAATGTGGGCTGGAGTTCTCTACACCAACGCAGGCTGCGTTCTGCCCTATTGCCAGCCCTCCCGTCTGGCCAGCCTTTGTCCAGGCAAGTACTGCTCCATGCGTGTTGATCAGGTGGCCTGCTCGCCTCCTCAACTCCACTGCACTTCATCATCTAGTCATATGCATCCCAGTGTACCAGTCAGTCAGCCTCGCACATGCGCTCGCCAAGCGGTCATCCTGGCAGTGTTCATACCGCTTGCTAAGCTAGCACTGTGAGCTCCTGCTGGGTCAGGCCGGCCCAGATGGTTCCTTTTTTAGGGATTTTTTAGGGTTTTTCTGCCGACTGCTGACAACTTACTGTGGTGCCCGCAGCTTCCCAACCGCAGCACAGAGGACCCGCAGCCCTACTTCAACCCGCAGATGCTGTACACCGGGGACGACAAAGAAGTGGCGTCACAACTGGCAGGCTACTTGTTCAAGGAGCCGATGGCGTTCACTGACGTACCCAGCTCTGAGATCTCGCGGTACTTGACCGAGGCCCAGCAACAGGTACTTGGCCCTTGATCCATGGTTCAATGCATACTGCACCTTCACCCCAATGCAATAGCTATTTGGGTCTTACTGTTGTTGGGATCCCATCAACAACTACCCCAACGTCATGCACTGATCGCACAGCCTAACCATCGTTGGTTTGTGCAGCAAACGATCTACCTCCAGCCGCTTGCGCTCCTTGGCTACGTGCTGGGTTCCTCTGCCGTAGCTCCTTGGTCCTACTACCTAGAAAACTCCTTTTTTGTCGACGACAGCAACAGCAACTACACAATGGTGCGCATGGTACCCTAAACCCTAACTCATGACCCTAAACCCAGCTACACACATGGTGCGCATGGCTGCCGCATGCCTTCTGCCCAGCCAGGCATCATTGCAGCGCCACTACAGCCCCACTGCCAGTGCAACTTGTGTGGGGTCAGTTAGTTGGTCACATGCATTTCAGCAATACAGCCAGATTAGCATGTAACCAACTAACTAATGCCCCTGTGTGCCATCCCCTGCCACAGGGCCCGTACAACCTTGTGCCCAACTGCACCACCGATACCAGCACCGCCACGCTCAACGCCTACTTCCAGGCCCTCGGCTCAAACATTACCTTGGCAGGCGCCACGGTGGCCCGCAGCCTGCCGACATTGGAGTGTGCGCAAGCCATCCCTGGGTTCGAGCCCAGCGAGTCCGCCATCAACGACGCACTGTACTGCGGCTATTGGGAGGTGGGTCGGGTGCCTGGCATGTACTGCCCTCAGCTGGGGTGCGCACATGCATGCTGTAGTGCTGCTGGTAGTCCTTCTGCACATGACATCTGTGACGCATGGCTGTCCAGCCAGGCAAGGCTGTACCTTCACGGTTTAGGGTTTAGGGTTTGCCTAAACCCCAAACACCCGCATGTGGCCCGCTCATGCCGACCGCTGCTTGTCCTGTTGCGCCAGGCGAACTGCGCAAACAACCCCACCATCGTGCCTCCCGGCTTTGCCACTGCCTGGGATTTTGCCAACTCTGGGCTGAACACCTTCAACGTGACTAACTGGTACAACAACACCAACATCCTGGAGCAGAATGGGCCCAACTCGGCGCCGCCCAAGCCGCAGCGCATGAACAAGGTGTGTTTTATGGTTTGTGGGGTTGTTTGTGCTTAACCCCTGGGCACGCATGCTTTCGCAGTAGTCCACAGTAATATCACTAAACTGTTTTATGATATATCCACAAGTATATGGAGGGTAAAGTATATATATTTTCATTTGGCCTGTCTGCACTCTAGACTTTGTAGCGTTTATGTAAGCTGTATGTTTCATGTCAAAATTCCAGCATCATAAAATTTGGCGCCACATCACCACTGGCTGGCAGCGCCCATGCATGCTCATGTCATAACACCCTGTGCCCACCCCCACACGCAGTTAACCTACACCTAAACCCCCGCAGGCCGAGAACCTCGGCGTGAACGCCTTTCTCAACACCTTCCTGTCTGCTGTGAGTGGCAGGCAGTACAACGTCACCCTGCTGGGGATCCAGTCCACCCCCAAGGGCGGCACGCGCCTCACGCTTGACTTCAGCTCCCTGCTGGGCCCCATGTTCTACTGCTGGCTGTTGCAGCTGCTCATGCCAATCATCACATACAACCTGGTGTACGAAAAGGAGAAGAAGTGAGTGCATGCACCGCCTGTACACCCTTCTGTAGGGTTTAGGGTTTTGGCGCCAGGGTGTAGGTTTAGGATCATTGCATGCAATCTGCGTTGATTGCAGCAGAAGTTACAGGGGAAGCATGTGCGCCATGTACTGTTGGTGGTCAACATTATACCTCTCTGTGTGGGACGTGCTCAACCCTCGCCCCCCTCCCCCTGCAGCCTGCGCATCATGATGAAGATGCACGGCCTGAGCGACCTGGCCTACTGGTCCATCATGTACGCCTGGTACCTGCTGCTGTACGTGGCCTACGTGGCCCTGCTCATGGGATTTGGAGCGGGGATTGGCCTCAAATTCTTCACACTCACCCAGGTGGGGCACTGACCTTAGGGGGTGAAACTGCAGCCTGCTTTGGGTCCAGTGTCTAGGGTCTAGGAACCAATGATGAATCGTATTGCCATTGGGTTGCCTGCAACCTACCTTTCTCCTGTTCTCTGGATTGCCTGCTTCCTCCTATTAATTTAATCTTACCCCTTAATGCTTGTGTCACCTATTCCACTGCATCTTCATCGTCCCTCAGGTGTCGCTCCAAATCGTGTTCTACTTCCTGTGGGGCAACGCCATGATCGCGACCACCTTCCTGTACTCGGCGTTCTTCCGGGGCACGCGCTCCGCCTTCGCCATCGCCTTCCTGTACATCCTGGTGGCTGGCCTCATCGGTAACATCCTGCTGGAGCCCTTTGTGGCCAACAACCGCTCCTGGGTGTGGGTGATGGAGCTGGTGCCGGGCCTGGCGCTGTACCGCGGCCTCATGGAGTTTGCAAACTACGCGTTCAAGGGCGCCTACCAGGTACGCACCCGCTGACCACGCGACCCACTTGCGTTTTATATTCACATCACTTTAACCCTATGTATTAGTTCAAAAGGGTCCAATGGCATCTATATCCTGTGTAACAAGACTTGGTTCCTGTTCCCATTAAATGGTTCCTAAAGACTCCATGAGGAACATTTAAGTAATATTATGTGAAATTTCTTAGGTCATTACAGCCTATGCAAACCACACTGAAAGTATTTGCAAAACGCTACTATGGCTGCTGTCAAACCCCTCACGCTCACACCCCTGCCCTCCCCCTTGCAGCACAAGGGCGGCATGCAGTGGTCCAACTTCTCCGAGGGCATGAACGTGGTGTTCCTCATCCTGGCCCTGGAGTGGGCCATCTCCCTGCCCCTGGCCTGGTACCTGGAGCAGGTGCTGCCCACGGGGGTGGGGGTGCGGCGCCACCCGCTGTTCTTCCTGCCGCGCTACCGCAAGGCCAGCATGCAGAAGACGCTGCAGGCCAAGGCCGCCTCAAACGACGTGCGTGCGTGCATGCAGGCTCATATGCAGTAGAGATAACCTCGTCTTATAATAGGTTGATTACACTATCAGCTTTTATGCTGAAGCAAGTATTGGGCTGCGCTCCGTTGTACGCTGCTGTAGCCAGCCTGGTGATGACGATGGTGATGCCCATCGCAGAACGGCAGCTTGGTGTTTAGCACCATTGTAATGTGTGCCTTTTCGAGGGCGCGCCGAGGCGATTGGTTGATGGCTGCGGGGAGTCCTTTCTTACTGTGGCTGATCTGTCTGCAGGGCACCAGCGTGGTGATGGTTGAGGCTGCTGATGTGCACGAGGAGCGTCAGCGCGTGGAGGCCCTGCGTGGGGACGCGGGCGCCATGGCGGACCAGAGCATCCTGCTGGACGAGCTGTGCAAGGTGGGTGGGGTGGATGTGTGGCGACGGTGCAACCCTGATTGGAATTTTGGTGATATGTGTCAATATGCTGTGCCAGGAAAGAGCCGCGTGGCGCCGCATGAGCAAGTCTGACTGCTAATCTGGCTGCATTGCTGGAATGCATGTAACTAACTAACTATACTGTGGCACATGCATGGCTCCGCTAGGCAGGTGTGCTTGCTGCTTTATTCTGAAAGCCGCGTGATGGTAACCTGACAACCCCACATGCCCCAGACCTGGTGCCGCATGGCCTCACATCATCGCATCACCAATGGATCGCCACTGCCTGCAGGTGTACCCAATATAAACATAAATATAGATGTAGCAGTTGCTTTCCCGTGCAGGTGTACCCAGCCATCGGCGGCGCCCCCACCAAGGTTGCCGTGCGTGACCTGTCGCTGGCCATCAAGCGCGGCGAGTGCTTTGGCCTGCTGGGGCCCAACGGTGCCGGCAAGACCACCGCCATCAGCATGATGGTGGGGCTGCAGGAGCCAACAGCAGGTAGGGATAGGCAAAAAGACAGGTTGGATTTGTGACCTGTGATTGCCGTGCTCAGAGTTTATCACGTGGGGGTACGGTAAACATGCCTCAGCCAGTCGGGGTTGCAGTAATGACTCTCAAAGGCTTTCAGCTTGTCGGAACCATGCTGCATGACAAGCTGTCACCTTGATGCTTTATGATTTATGCCTCGAACTCTTACCAAGACAGGTCTCCTTGCGGGCTAGGATGGCTAATTGACCAAATTCCTATCCTGTGCTGTGCAGGTCGGGCGCTGATTGAGGGCCACGACATCACCGGGGACATGAACCAGATCTACTCCCTCATGGGCGTGTGCCCCCAGCACGACCTGCTGTGGGAGCTGCTCACCGGGCCGGAGCACCTCTACTTCTACGGCAGGCTGAAGAACCTCAAGGTAGGGTAATTTGCCAGTGGCGGTGTGTTGATCTACTTGCTTGTAGCAGGGATGAGCATACTGGTGTTGTGGAAGCTAATTGGGGTATCTTACGTAGGCGGGATATTATCTTAAGTAGGAGTCTTGGGGCGTTGCACTTGAGGAAACCTTGTGTCTTCTGGCTGTAATATATTGGCCATTGTTACTTGTGTCCTGGCGTTTTATAGTCTACAGCAACGAGTATAATTGGTGAATGAACCCTTTCTTGTAACAATATCTACAACCACCACCCCTTGTGCAGGGCGAGGAGCTCAAGTCTGCCGTTGAAGCAGCTCTGAAGAACGTCAACCTGTGGAACGGGGGGGTACGCTCGCGGCGCGTGGGCGCCTTCAGCGGTGGCATGAAGCGGCGCCTGTCGGTGGCGGTTGCTTTCATGGGCAGCCCCAAGGTGGTGTACCTGGATGAGCCAAGCACGGTGAGCCTACACTGCACGTTCTTTGTCGCTGGTGGTGATGCAACATGACTCTGTGTGCTTTGTACTGTAGCTCATGCATTGTGTCATGGATATTATTACAGCATGTGTGTGATAAAGCAGCAGATTCTAACGATCTGCTTTCTAGTGACAGTGGCTGGCAGGTAGGAAATAACCAGCGCATGTCAACAGAAGTCCTGCCCTGCAGTCACCTATCTGCTGTGTGCGCAATTAACCCAAGGGTTCAGGGTTTAGGGTTCAGCAGCTGACGCCAAACCCTTTGTACACCCCACAGGGCCTGGACCCCGCCTCCCGCCGCAACCTGTGGGACGTTGTGAAGATGAACAAGCGCAACAAGGGCATCATCCTCACCACACACTCCATGGAGGAAGCAGGGGTGCTGTGCGACAGGCTGGGCATATTTGTGGGGGGCCAGCTGGTGTGCATTGGGCGGCCAAAGGAGCTGACTGCCAGATATGGGAGCTACCTGGTGGGTTTCAGCTTAGTGTGGTGGTAAATTGTGCAATGGCTTAGACGTGAGCGCTGGCTGGGCATGTTTGCTTGTTGTGCATCCGTATCTGGCAACATGGAGCCCTGTCAATGCTGGTAATCGGAAGAAGGAAGCCTTGAGCGCATCCTGTGGCATGGTGACGGCATGGCGTGATGGTTCATTAAACGATCAAAATTTGCCTCGTCGCCATCATCTGGTGGCCATGGAAAGACCTTTCCAAAACCTCATCATCAAGCCTCAAGCTCACCGCGCTTCCCTCTCCCCTCCCCGCACAGGTGTTCACCATCATGACACCCCCCGGGCAGGAGGCAGAGGCGGAGCGGATCGTGCGCGAGATGTCGCCCAGTGCGGTGCGCACCTACGCCCTGGCGGGCCAGCAGAAGTACGAGCTGCCCAAGCAGGAGGTCACCCTTGCAGGGGTGTTTGGCGCCATGGAGGCCGCCAAGAGCAGGGTCACGATCCTGGACTGGGCGGTCACCAACGCCACCCTGGAGGAGGTGTTTATCAAGTTTGCTAGGAGCATCGGGGCGGAGGGGGGCAGCTAGATAGGCATGGTACCATGTTGGGCAGTGGATCAGGTGGGCCCCTCCCGGTGGGCATCGCCAGGGCTCAGCCAGCGCTCAGTTAAGGCGCACTCCCCACTATATGAAGGAATGCCTCGGTGTTCTGGAAAGGCTAGGTGGGGGAGTCACAAAGGCCATGGTGGAGGAGTTGGTGATTATCGAGTCAGGAGAGAATGCTCCTGACTCTGGTGATTATCGAGTCAGGAGCATTGTCGGTGGGTCAGGGTGGGTGGGGGCACATGCGCTCCAGCAGCAGACACCCATGCACAGCTTGCGCCGCGCAGACCTTGACAGGCCTTAATTTATGTTCGGATATGTGTGCTTTCAAGGTTCTGGGGCTAGGTGGGTTGGCGGTGAATTTTAATGGGGAGCTGTGTGGTGGCAATGCACGAGGTATGTGCGGTGGGTGGGTAGGGTGGGTCTGGACATGGGGGTTTGGCCGACCAATTGCTGCGGTACTGCACAGGAATGGATGGGATTCGCCCTTGAGGTATTTTGTTGCAAACTAGTGAGTCAGCGTACTTATATATAAACTGTCATCAGCAGTCTACAGCGGCTTGCGGCTCGTGGCCCACTGCCATTGTGTGTTGTGCATCGCGTATGTTTTTAAGGATTGGACAGCATTGATATACTTATACTTACTGGGTGAAATCTGATGCACAGGCTGCTGCTGCTGGTGCTGCCCCGTGCAATGCCAGGCAGGCATTTGCTACTGAGATTACTGTAACACATTGGTATGATAAACCTGCCAACCAAACTTGCTGGTTCAGAAAGAGGCGACTCCTTTGTGGTGCAGTTCAGGATTCCCGCCTTCAGACTGCAAGTCAGCATCATGCCCTGAGGGTGTGTCACCTGGAAAACCCTAATACAAGGGTTTCAGCAGGCAAAACATGGACCTGAACAACATACTTGCAAAAGCTCCCCTGAAGGCAAAGAAATAGGCAGCCTGTACACAACAAGTGTACCAAACCCTTTGAACCAAAACGTCGCCTTGCTGCTAGACCTGTGGAGAAGCTCCCACCTGGTGTACAGGCAGGCTATTATTACAATTGTCAATCAGACTGCCTGCCTTGGAGACAGCTTGCTCCGCACTCGATGCAACTTGCGGCCTACGGAGGGTACTGAAGCTGTTGCAGCGCCAAACTCCACACACTTCCCACAACCCCACATGTTGTAGCACAGGAGGGGAAGCTGCATGCACTTGAGGCTTGTCATAGCTGCAACTGCAAGTTGCTTGCGATGAGCAGGGGTGGTGGTGGCGGTCGTGGCTGGTATTATAAGCAGTTGTATGGCTCTGGACGAGGGAAGCGACCGCAGCAGGATGACTCGCGAGCTAGTGCAGGTTGGCCAATATGCATGCATATACCACCGGAGCGTCAATCATGATCCTGGACTTGCTGAGTACAAGGCCCTCAATATTCGTTAGATACTGCTTCAAGGCGTGGTATACATAACTTTTTTTCACTTACAGGGGGCTCCAACAGGGCTGACTATGAGGAGGACGAGCACATAGAGCTGTCACATATAAGTACCCCAAAGGGATCTGGGAGCTCTCAGGACCTCAAAAGCATCCTCTCACGCATCGATGGCAGGGGGTACAAAGCGTACAAGGACATCGAGGGGCAGTGGGACTTCAAAGAGTTCAGCTTGATAGTGGATCACGCGCAAGCTGACCCCTATGCTCAGCCCTCTCGGTGCAGGGTTTTGGTGCGTAACGCCAACACAGGCACTGTCATTCTGGTTACTTTGATGTCCATCTCAGTCTTCCAGCTCCTGAGGCTGGGTGCATGTGGTGGCATGTGTGAATGGCATCAGTGCGGTCACCTAACGCTTGAGTGCCAATGCAGGTTCCGGCTTGGTTTGCTCAGTTCCCGCAACACCTCTGGCAAAACAAGGTCAGGAAAGTGGCGCTGTGCGACTACTTGACCAGGCAATTTTCTGGCGTGGTGGCGAGAGCAGGTGCAGGAACCCCACGCCAACTTGCCAAATCGTGCATTCCTGTAACGATGAAGTCCCTTGTCCTTGTTCATGTCATCCCCTTGGGCCACGCATGTAAGTGTACTGTGCCTGCATATATGGCTCCCACTACACTCAGCATGCTCATCCTTGGATCTCCCTATCTCATTGCATCCCGGGGTCTCGCTAGAATGTCCTACAGGAGGAAGAATCATCATTGTCTTGCATGCAGGTGCCGATGTGCGACAGCAGGCAGGTGGCTGGCAAGGGGAGAAGGGGGGCGAGATGACTGTGGACACCCCGGGCCAGCATGTGCTTGAGAGGACCTCAGTGATGCTGCACAATGGCGGGGGGCTGGAGGCTCGGTTCACGGTTGCACTGCCTGCCAGGGGACGCAACCTGCTGGGGCAGTGGGCTGCGAATATCCTGGTCGACAACCTTCCAAGGTGGGGATGGGATTGAGGACCAACGGGGATGCCTGATTTGTGAGGGTTCATGAATAACGTCAACAATCGAACAGCAAGAAAGCCTTGCTACTTTGTTGCAGATCGCACATGGCAAATGCATGGCAACGGTGATGCATGCACATGCAAACACGTGCAACTGCTGCACATGTGGGTGCATCAATGGTGGGCATTTGCCTCCTGATACAGGCTCAGTTGCCCCTGTCAGTCCCATTGCCCCTATAAGTCTGTCACACACACAAAATCCCATACACAGGTACATGATAACAACTGCAAATAAGGTACCTCCTGCAGATACACATCAATGATACATGGTGTGACATCATGTACCACAAGCAATGTGTCGGGTGCATGTGGAATATATTCAAATTAACAACATATAAATACCTCCTGCAGGTACATCACCGAGGTGTTTCACTACCCCTCTCTGGATGGGCCAGCTGTGCAGCGCCACGTGGACTGCGTAGAGGACACCCAGGCGCTGAGGGATGCGCTGGCCGGGATGGGCTTAGTGGCGTTCGTTGGCAACGGGGCCATACTGCCAAGGTGGGTATCGCATAGTACTGCCTGTGCCACTGCATACAGGGGCTTGCATGCATGTAGTTATTGCTCTCCATCATGCAAAACGTATTTTAGCCATGGGATGTGAACTGCAAGTTGCCATCCCATGCCTCATCCCCAGCCAACTTTATAATCGATCGATGTCGATAATAAGCCAAACTACACCTACATTCCTATTGGGTGGCTCGATAAGCCATGTGCTGCCGACCCTTCAAACTACTGGTTGGAGGTTGTTGTGGCTGTACAACTCCTTCCACGCCATCATCCATCGTGGTCAGCACCCAGCACCAATAGATGCAGGTTGAACGGCACTCTCGTGGCGTATGCAGGTTGTCCGGGGCATCAGAGGAACCCATGCCCTCTACTTCCGCAGTTCCCTTCCAATCCCCCCTTGCACTGGAGGTGGAGGCCACCTTGCCCCACAGGGGGACAGTGAGGGGGATGGGCATCCGGCGGGGCATATCGCTGGTTGTGGGCGGCGGGTTCCATGGAAAGACCACGCTCCTAAATGCCATCGAGGCTGGCGTTTACAACAAAGTAGGGGACTTTAATTATACTTGTTGTCTTAATTTTATGCCAAAGGATCCATGCGAGTATCGACATGTCGGGCATCCCAAGCATCGTGTGACCCCTGCCAGTGGTATGACGCACAGAGATAGGCTGGAGACATGGTCCCACGCACCCAATGGTTGGGGACATGCAAGACATTGCCCCTGTATTTACCAACTCCCCAACGCGCCTGAAAGGCTGCACACTCATGTACTAAAATCGAGTCAATTTATTTATATGTGTATTTGGTTACTTCTTTATTTATTGGTTTATTCATGTATTTCACGCATCCCACAGGTGCCTGGTGATGGTCGGGAGCTGGTGGCCACAGACCCCGACGCAGTCAAGATCCGTGCGGAGGATGGCAGGCGGGTGGAGGGTGTCGACATCTCTCCCTTCATATCCAACCTGCCCTTTGGGCGCAACACTAACTGCTTCTCATCCGATGATGCCAGTGGGAGCACGTCTCAGGCAGCTAACATACAGGTACAGGCGCGTGCCAATCAGATGTGGTGTTAAGAACAGTCACACGGGAGCCGACCTGGAATATATACGGTTGGGGTGTAATTTAAATACAAGGATGATATACATGCGGCACAGCTCCATGCCATTCTAGCATGCTATGCTGTGATTAAAACCCTTTTACTGCGATTGTTTAATTAACAGTTTTGCTATCTGTCTTGCAGGAGGCGCTTGAGATGGGTGCCAGTACGCTGCTGCTGGATGAGGACACCTGCGCAACCAACTTCATGATACGCGATGCGCGCATGCAGGTAGGCAGGCGGGGCAGTTCTTGCTGTGCGTGTGTGTGGCGTGAACCCTGCAGGCCCGGCTAGCTTGCTCTGTGCCCTATATCTCCTATACCTATCTCCTATAGCTTGCTCTGTGCCCTATAACCCCACCCTTTCCCCTCTCCTTTGCACACCAATGCACAATCCCCGCATGGGTAAACGCATATGCCCTTCACTTCTTAACCGTAATCTTCTTCAGGCGCTGGTGTCTAAGGAGCCCAACACGCCCTTCATCCTGTAAACCCTGACTCTTGAACCCTAAATCCTGAACCTTCACCTCCCCAGGCACTGGTGTCCAAGGACAAGGAGCCCATCACGCCATTCATCCACCGCATACGGGCCCTGGCGCAGCGCGGCACCTCCTGCATACTGGTCATCGGGGGATCGGGAGACTACTTTGACGTGGCAGATTCCGTGCTGTGCATGGAGGCCTTCCAGGCCAGGGATGTGACGGCAGAGGCCAGGGCCATCGCCCAGCGCTTTGCATCGTCAGCGGCCGCGGGGCCGCCCAGTGAGATGTATGGGCCTGTCACCCCTCGCGCCATTGTGCAGGTGCACCCGGGGTCAGGTGAGTTGGGTGGGCGTGGTGGCAAGTGTGTGATGCTGTGAGGGTGGGTGGGTGGGTCTTTGATTTGGGAAGGGGGCAATGGGTATAGGTCGTTGGGGATGCATGCAAAAGCGCCTGTACAGGCAACTCGGTTACATTGCGCATTGAGATGGACATAAGGGCAGAGGATCCTGGACTCCAGTGTCAAAGTCCATCACCAGCATCTGCGTGGCATGTTTAGTCAAGTTCTCCTCATGCATGCAGCATACCCCCAGCCACATATCTGAACCCCGCAGCATATCCGAACCCTGCAGCATAGCTGACCCCCTTGCTGCGTGGCTACAGGTCAGCTCAAGGTGGCGGTGCGCTCCAAGACCGTAGTTTCCTTTGGCGACGAGGAGATCGACCTGTCTGCGGTGGAGCAGATCGTGGAGAAGTCCCAGACGCGCGCCATTGCAGAGGCGCTGCTGGTCATGCGCAGTGTGCTGGCCACCTCCCAGCAGCTGAGGGGCATGCCGCTGGCCACGGTGATACAGCAGATGGATGCCAAGATTGACCGCGAGGTGGGTGGGGTATGGGTGGTTTGGTGTTGGAGCTGGCTGCAGTGCACACCATTTCCACAGTCCTGCACGCGGCGGCACTGCCACTGCATGTGCGCTAGTGTGGTGTGTAATTCCTTGTTTAGTGTGACGCGGGGTGGCCTATTCTACTGCTGCGCTGAGGGGGTTGTACTGGTGTCATGCAGGGCCTTGATGTCCTCTCTCCCAGCTTCAAGGTTGGCCACCTAGCTCGGCCCCGCAAGCATGAGATTGCTGCCGCGCTCAACCGCCTGCGCAGCCTGAGTGTGAAGCAGCTGTAGAGAGTGGGAGGTTCACGCACAGCAGCTATAGACAGTGGGAGGTGCATGTACAGTAGCTGGACCAGGAGCCGCACTCGGAAACGTATACAGTTGTTTGAATACTCTCTTGCTTTGCACCATGGCAGCAGTGCCGAGCCAGCAGATGGCAGCTGTCTTGCCACAAACGAACCCCAGTGTTTGCCCACGAAGTTGTGTTACACAAGCGCCAAGTTGTGCCAGTTGGGGTGCCAGTTGTGCGCTGCCCGCCAACTGCTGCCACGACGCCAGTAGAATAGCTGTCAAGACGCGGTCGGGATTCTGATGGGCAGGTTTGCTTTCCCCTGCTGCAAGCCCAAGCTGCAAAACTCGTAGGGGGTCGAACCCGACGTGGGGGGTAAGTGCACCGTTGGCTGCCAAGTGGCAGCGCAGCAGTGATCGCTTCCACGTGGCACGCCCACAGAGGTTAGTTGAGGTGAGTCAGTTTTGGTTGCAGAAACAAGACATCCGGTTTCGATATAAGTGACAGAAGCAGCTTTGCTGTCTACCGAATGTTCCAACATATGGAAACCACAAGTCCTTTTTCGCTCAATCGCCGTGCTCACGTTGCTTGTCCTGCTTTTGCTTGCAAGCGCACCCTCCCAAGGCTGCGCATCACCAGAAGCGGTTTGCTCACGACTGTTGCTATCAACAACTACTTCTCAAGAGAAGAACGTGCTTAGAGGCGAAACCCAACGATATACAGCGCACTCTAGACCATTAGTGACTGACTACGCAACCGTTTGAAGTGGTTGGTCACTGGTTTGGGACGCCCTGCTGGCAGCCACCACATCCACATTCTTCTGCGAAGAGGCGACAGTTTGAAGGCTCACAGGTAAACCATTCGGCGGTTCATCACTCTATAATATTATGCCTTTGCTTGTATCACCCTTTATCAGCTCGATCGTGAGCACAGCTACCATGCATTGTGCCACCCTGGTGGTCGTTGGTCAAAGCTCCGCCAACTGTGCATCCTTTCGGTTTGCACTCAATCCAGATGAGCTTGTTTGTTAAAACACGTATATGTTACCCACTTCCAACAACATGAAAGGCCAAAGCCACGCCATCTCCTGTTGGACCTCCCTCGTTGGCTGATCCAAGGTTGTGCCACTGCAGCGTCGTGTCAACTAAACCACCAGCATGCGGGGAAGCACACTCTTGGCGGCCCTTTTGGCCACGCTATTGTGCTGTCACTCAACGATAGGTAAGAACTGCTATTTGCTTTCCATGCCGCGCAAACTTGCCGTGCAAGGCCAAATCCATCTGCCACAACGACAAACCGCCACTGTACGTACACGCCTAAGTTTACACCCAACCTTTGCCTGCAGCCGATAACACAGGCGTGGGTGCAACAACCCAGCCAGCTACAGACCCCACGGGTCCCAATGTGCTCAGTGGTGGCAGCCTCGTGTATACTCCCGCCAGCACAATCATGATCACGACACCCACACCCAAACCCGCCAACACAACCGCCAACACAACCACTTCCGGGACCAAGCCAAGCACCACCCCCAGCAAGGGTAGCACAGCCAATGCGCCCGCTCCCGCTGAACAAGACAACCCCACCATCTTTGACTTGATCCCGTGGCTGAAGCCTGCAAACGCCACCACCAAGCCTGTGAAGGTGGGTGACAGCAGCATGCATATTCCTTTCGCTAGGCAAACAGGGCAGTGTGCACTAGACACTGCAAACGAGTGTTGCTTCCATCACCTTGTGTGGCGTAACCTCCTGGAACTGTATGGCTTGTGCTCCTTTCTTTGCTGCACAGTGTGCCTGAACCCTAGGCAGGGGCAGCTGCTGACCGTGCTGTGTCCCTCACCACCCACCAGGTGAAGCCCGCTACTAAGCCAATAGTCAAGCCAGTGGTCAAGCCGGTTGTCAAGCCTGTGGTCAAGCCTGTCCCAACCCCTCCCAAGGGCCCAACCCTGGCGCAAGCCCTTGCTGCAGCCGAGCAGAACAGCACCGAGCCACTGACCCTTGCAGAGGCTTTGGCAATCGCCCTCCACGTCAAGAAGAACGCAACGGCGCCTGTTCCCATTGTCAAGCCTGCTACCGGTACGTCCCACCAAAAGCCAGCATGGTGCAACGCGCGTGGCGCTCAGTCGAATGGAGCAAATGTTCTTTAGCCATCGCCAGGTCATGCCTTGTTCCCACCATGCATGCTTTAGTATACGCACGGGACTACCTCCAGGATAACTGGCAGGTTCTACATCACACCATGCACTAACACGCAGTCGTTGAACCCAATTCAATCAAAAGTCTTTGCCTGTGCAGGACCTGTTGCAGCGGTGACCACCAATGCTCGCCTGGTTGGCACTGGTCTCTTCCCCCTCACTGCCCAGGGCCACAGCCAGGTGGCAGGCGCCTACAGGAGCGTGCTCAAGGGAATGAACGTGACAGGGGTCAGCGTCCTCACGGCACAGGTAAGACAGGGACAAGGCACATCCACTTGAGCAACTAGCTGCAACAGATTAGTCTGGTCGCCTTGGTCATGCTATGCACTCGCACAGGCACATCGTGACCCTGCACAGCGCTGCCTGGTGTTAGTTTACAAATCTGCTTGCAAATAACCCGAATTGAAACATCCTACATTTACCTGTCTGCCCATGTTCATATAAACCCATGGGCAGTAGATGCCTCCCCTCCATACTCCAGATTCCCTTGCTCCCCACTGTACCCCCTGTTTTCTCCCCACCCTCCTCACCCTGCACTGGCTAATGCTGCAGAACTACGTGATTGGGGCCGGGCTGGGCAACCGCCGCCTGCTGGCCGCCGCGTCCAACGGTGTGGATATCTCTGTGCTCACCGATGTGGCCGCCACCCAGGGCCGCCAGGCTGCCACTGCCCTGAACAAGGCTTATAACGATGGCGCAATGCTGGCTGAAATGAAGAAACAAGGTGGGTGTGGTACCATCAAACTCTAAGCGCAAACCTAAACCATTCTTGTAGAGGTGAAAAACAAGGGGTGTGTTTGGTAAAAAATGGGAAACCGTGAGAATATAGTGGCGCACAGGCATGGATAACAGCAGGCGGAATCTAGGGGATAATGCTGGTGATGCCCGCGTTGACAGTGATGGGTTGAATAGTACAGGGTTCTAATATTTTCTGCGCGACTTTTGTCCTGAACTTCAATGCTCTCTGCAGGCCTGGCTGTGCGCTTTGCCAGTCTCCAGACCCTGACCTTGAAGGGAGCCATTACCGCCACCCCACCTCCGTTGGCAGTTGTCGCACCCCCCAAGGTTGTGCCTACACTGCCACCTAAGAAACCGGTCACCAAGCCCATCGCCACCCCAGCCCCCGCGCCCACCACCTCCACACCTGCACCAGCACCCACCACAACACCAGCTGCAGCTCCCACCACTGCCCCCACACCAGCACCAGCCACAGCGCCAGTCGCAGCACCAGTTGCAGCCCCAGTGGCGCCTCCCACCTCAAACAAGGTGCCCAACTTTGCCACCGATGGCACACCGAGCGCACCCACCTCCTCAACCGGCACCACCCCCAGCCCCCCACCCGCACCTGCCTCCACCGACAGCAGCCAGAGCTGGTTTGACAGCCACATGGCCCTCGTGATTGGCTGCAGTGTGGGCGCCGGCGTGGCACTGCTCCTCCTTGCCCTAGGTAAGGGTTTTAGCTTGCGGGGTGCTGGGCCGGCCATTGACATCAACAAATCAATCGCCTGCTGCAATTTAGGTCATGTCCATCGTGCCCCATCAAGTGTGCACATTGGCGGCTACCATGCTTACACTGCATCCCCCTGATGCCAGCCCTGGTTACTCAGACTCCAGTGCGACCCCCTTCTCACTCCTCCTATCCCGGTTGCTCCTTGCAGTGTGCTGCAGAATGCGCCGCCGGTCACGCGCCGCACGTGCCCTCCCAGAGACCACCGCCACCATGCCCACCTCAGCGCTGCGCGACCGCTTTGCCGAGACCAAGCCGGGCGCCGCCGAGTACGCCGCCGCCGCTAGCGAGGAGGCCGCCAACGACATGCGCCTGGGCGCCGCCTACCCCCCCGAGCGCTCGCTCAAGGGCAATGCTGCCAGCCAGAGGGCCATCCACATCACAGCGGCATCCCTCCTCCCCGCCCTGCAGCAGTCATTGGGCCGCCAGGTCTCCCAAGGATTCGCCCGCGCAGACTCCAAATCCAGCCACTACGACCGATTTGAGGACGCCCGCGAGGACCTTTGGGACGGATCCGGTAACAGCTCGGCGCCCGATTCCCCCAGGGCGGCGGTGCCGCTTGACGCGCTAGCTTTGGCATCGCATGCGGCTCCTGCCCCTGAGATTGAGGCCAGGAATCCCATTGCCGATGCGGCAGCCACCGACAGCCAGATGCAGTTGTGGCAGCCTGTGGCCGCAGTGCCATACGTGGCAGAACCAGCGCCAGCTGAGCCGGTGGCCCGCCAGGCGTCGGAGCGCAGGCGGTCGGGTGGCCTACCCGACAAGTCGCCCTCCAAGAAGGTCTCAAGGTGCGACGAGTGCAAGGCCATGCAAAGTGCACCATGTAGTACCAATGATGTACATTGGGCAGTGCGGCATGGCGATTGCTGCATCGAGCTCATGTGACGTGCTATGATGCATGCATGGGGACGCATTAAATTACCAGGCCTCTATCATCTGATCTCATTTCCCTGCCTTGTAGGTCCACCAGCCAGCGGCCACCCGCAGTGCAGAAGATCATGAGCACCACTGCCCGCACCACATCCAGCACCCAGCCTCGCCTCACCGAGGAGCGTGACCTGCCTGACATGGAGACTGCCGCAGAGCCCGTGAGCCCCCCCGGCGCCACCAGCGACTACCAGGCGGCCCTGGCTGCGTCACGGGAGAGGGCCCTGAGCAAGATCAGGAGCACGCGGGAGGCGGCCGCTGGCAGCAGCAGCAGCGCGCGGCGCTCGCCTGCCAAGAGCCCTAGCAAGAGCCCCAGCAAGGGCTGGAAATGAGGTGGTGGGGTTTGAGATGGGTCATGAGTGGGTGCATGCGCACCAGAATTGTACACATGGCGCCATGCGTGGCTCCATGACAGTCCGACTGAAGTGTTGTGCACAAGATTATTCAAGCGGAATATAATGCCGCCATTATCAGTGATAGTATCTGGCCTGTGCCTTAGTGTCGGACTGTATTGTACACGTGTGGATATTATCCTGCGCCAGCTTGTGTGGCTTTTTGTTCATATTGCTGATGCTTGCTCATTGCTACCAAAGCCTTAGGCAGCCTGATTATCCAAATAGGCACCGTTTTTCCAGAAACCAGGAATAATCTTAGTCATGAACAGGTCCTGGTATCTCAGCTGCAAAGTTCCACTGGCAGGGGCTCAGCGTGACTCTCAAGCTGAGGAATCCCACGCAATTTGTTGGTGCTACTCACTGCCAGCAGCCTTTTCCCTAGGGCAGCAGCTGCAATTTTATGATATTATGAAGCTGTATCTACAATCACACACACTGCCACATTTTAGATCCATTTTCCAAGCCTCAGAGTCTGCACCCACTAGTTTCCGACAGTTTAGGCCTGCTGTGGAGTATGGTGGCAGTGTGCTGGCATCCCTGCTACAATTTCGTGTGTTTTATGTCATGCAGTCAAGATCTTTCGACTGTCAAGGAAGAAAGAAGAAGAAAGAAACAAATAAAACGCCCCCACAAGGAAACTAGCACCATATGACTATCATAGGCGCTGCTCAGTGTTCAGCAATCTTTTTAAATGATTGTTGCCCGTCACAGTATCATTATTGAACAGGGTAAGCATGTAACGCCACCATGCTACCATGTGTTCTGACAGAACTTCCAACAGCCACGGCGTCGCACTACAGTCAGGTTCTCTGCTCAGCTTGTGACAGTCAGGTTCTGAATATCACTCAGTGTGTTCAACTCGATTCCACGACCTGTGAAGTGAGAAAAAATAAAATATAAACCAAGACACCTGCAGTTCTACCAAGTCATACAAAATTCCCCATCATCCTCTGCCCCTATCAATGCCATGCAATTAAAAGGCTCCTGGCTGAAGCCCCTTTGGTCAGCCACAATTTAATGGTTTTAAGCAGCTGTCAGGAGCTGTGCTGGCCGTGCCACAGGGCGCTCTGTGCTCCTGTCCAGCTCCACCTGAAACACCTCGGCAAACGCATCCAGCAGCCCCTCCCTGTAGCACCGCAGCAGCAGCTCGTCATTCACGCTGTTCACGCCATCCCGCTCAAACAGCAGATGCTTGACGCTGGACACGCGGCGGTCGGCAATGCCACAGGGGACGATGTGGTCATAGGGGGAGAGGTCGGTGGTGACATTGAGGGCCACTCCGTGGTAGGTGATCCAGCGCTTGGCGCGGATGCCGCATGCCGCCACCTTTGTGCCACCCACCCACACCCCAGTGAGGCCCGCCTCCCGGGTGGCGTGGAGCCCCGAGACTCGCGCCAGGGCCCTGCAGGTGAGCATTGATTATTAGGTCAGCATTTTGATCGCAGAGTTCTGCAAGTGTTTGGTGTCAATGCAGGAGGGATTAAGTATTTCACAGATATTGAAATCCTCCTGATCTATGCCTTGCATTGACCAGAGGCCATTAGGTTGGCTCCAATAGCCACATAACCGCTGCAATGCCACGGCGTATTCATTGCATGGCGATGTTGCAATGCCATGGCGTATCTGTTGCATGGCGATGATGCAATGCCATGGCGATGTTGCAATGCAGCCCGGTGGGTTGCTAGGAGCTGAATGACTACCATGGTCAGGGTATCCCCTCACCTGATCACCACCTCCTCCAGTTGGCGCAGGTACCAGTGCAGGTCAGGCGTGTGGTGCTGCTGCAGGTTGAGCACTGGGTACAGCACCAGCTGCCCCGGGCCATGGAACGTCACCTCCCCGCCCCGCTCGGTGACAAACAGCGGGTGAGGTGGCTGTTGCGTGTCAAACTTGAGGTGGTCGTGGGTGCTGCCTGCGCCTAGGGTGTACACGGGACTGTGCTGGAGCAGCAGGAGGGTTTCTTGAAACCCTTCGGGGTGCTCGCAGGCCTCGTGCAGCAGCTGGTGCTGCCAGTCCCATGCCTGCACCAATAACAAGGTTCTGAATTTTCAAAGTGAACCAATCCTGAGGAAATGTTTGATTTCTGAGGGACAAGGTGCTGTGAACAGCAGCCATCATGCACACGTAGCATGGTGCCCTTGCTGCAGTGCATTGCTTTGCCCCAGTGTGCGGAAGATACAGGTACAGTGTAACACTTTCAAGTATAGGTACCTCTTCATATGCCACTATTTGGTCCAACAAGTCGTGCACCACGCAGTGTCGGTCCCTCCCAGCATGCAGGATGCATGCCGTGCGCCTAGGTCGTCGTGGGCAACAGGAGCGAGGTAGGGCACGGTCCTGGACTGCTAGTCTGCTGTTTGATCGCACTGTTGTTGACAACGACAACTCTGAGTGGGCAAATTGCGCGGCCATTACGGTTGCGATCCGAGTACCATGTCACCGCCCATATGCATGCATTTGCGTGGGTTTAGTCAGAGGCTGAAACCATCACTAGGCTGCGACCAGGACGTCTCCAACGTATCCAGTGCATGGGCGACGGCTGCGATATAACGCGATGCGGCTGGCGCGTTGGCCCAAGTTTGGGTTTGCCCACCATAACTTCAAAAAGTCACCCATTCAGCCTTGCCTGCAGGCCAAGTCCCTCTTGACCGTTCGGGCAAAAGTTATCACCCACAACTTGTGTACAGAAGCTGTCTTTTTGCTGCGATCACACATAGGATCGGCGTTGTCAACTCGCTTACAGCTCGCAGTATAACAAAGTTCTGTTCAAACGTCTGGCTTGCCATTCTGCAAATCCATGACTTGAGGATTGAAAAGTGAAACCAGCGAGTTGTCTCGGCAGCCCACTTGTTGGATCCACTTTGTGAGGAGCGCAAGCAACAGGAAGACCTATTAGCTCAGAGGGCTGGGACGCCCATATAGTTTATCGGTCTTTCAAGTTGCTGGCAGGCACCATGAAGCTGACTGCCATCAGCATCCTGAAATGCCAGCCCGACAAAGACCCGTTGCTCTACGGCATGGCAGCAGACCTCGCCAACTTTGGCTTCTTCCAGCGGACCAGCGTGAAGGAGATGCTCATCTTCATAGCCAGGACCATCATCCAGCGGACAAAGCAGGGGCAACGGCAGACAGTGCAGCAGGACGAATACTATTGCCATGCATATGCAAACAGTGAGGGCTTGGCAGCCATAGTTTTCGCCGACAAGGAGTACCCTGCCCGTGCGGCTTTCAGCATACTGAACAAGGTGTTGGAGGACTTCCAACAGATCGTGGGCGACCAATGGCGCACTGCCCAGGAGGACAACCTGGAGGCAATGCCCCTGCTGGAGCCAGCACTCGCAAAGTACCAGGTGCGTGGTGTGTGAGCCGGCCTTGCAGCTTGACATCTTGAACGTGACACTGCGCACCAGGTTCCGTATTTTGAAGCTGGTGTTTACTGCTACTGGGTGGTTGGAACTGCGGTGTGTGGGGTGTGGTTGTGTCCTGCTTCAGTTTTGTGACGCTGGTTGTGTGTCTGTGCCACAGGACCCTCACCAGGCTGACAAGCTGATGGCCATCCAAAAGGAGCTGGACGAAACCAAAGTGATCCTGCACAGAACCATCGAGAGCGTGCTGGAGAGGGGAGAGAAGCTGGACTCGCTGGTTGACAAGAGCCATGATCTGAGCATGGCCAGCCAGATGTTCTACAAGACAGCAAAGAAGACCAACTCGTGCTGTCGCATGATGTGATGTGAGAGATTTGCCAGGGTCCAGCTATTTTGCTCTGCTTTTTAGTTGACTGTATATGACCTTTGTACAAACATTTCCACACTTGTCAGTTGACAGGCACCCGCTGTGGCGGTGTACAGTTTTCTTCGCGCTAGCGGATTGTGAGCAGCTTACACGCAGTTCTCCAATTCTGGCAGTACCAGTCCTCCATTGTGGACATAGCTGGTTGTGGTGGCAACATCGCTACATCTCAATGGGTTGTCCTACCCACCAGGAGCGATTTCCAAGTTTTCGACTGGGTAATTGTATACCAAATTTCCCCATACCCGCCCCCCTTACCCCTGAAATTCTACAATAGAATCTGGCAGTTGGAACACATTGTAACCCCTTTTACGCCTTAAACTGTTTTAAACATTGCGGGGTCAGCCTGCACCCACGCCTGCACCCAACCCTGCACGGGGCTTGGCGCATGCTTCCCTCAGGCTCATATGTCAGTGAGCGGCCTCAGCTTGACCTTGATCCGCCTGCCAGACCTGCTCTGCATGGTCGGCATGGCCCCCGATGGCCCAACACTTGGCCCAGCAGGGAACGGCGCATCCTGGTGCAGCATGTGAGTGTGGGCCAACCCATCTGCAATTCTGCTGCTGCGCCGCCCGCCTTGGCTGGTCCCCGGAGACCCATCCTGTGCATGCTCAAGCCCATTGGCATCCCAGCTGGGCCACCCATTCTGCACCGGCAAGGGGCCATTCTGCCCCATCCCATAGCTGGTCCTGTCCCGCCTTGGCCGCTCCAGCGCTATGGCATTGCCAGCGGTGCCGTCAAAGGCGGAAAACCCGCGCCCCTGGCCCTGCCGCGCGCCATGGTGCCCGTTTGCCGCCGCATGTCCGCTGCGCCGCCCGCTGGTGCTGGCCCCGGCATGGCCATGCCGCGCGCCCCCGTCGCCGTCCGACTCGCCCCCGACATCATGCAGCCGCACGCTGGCCCGCGACTGCCGCCCCGACCGCCGAATCGCGTCTCCGCCATGGTCACCATGAACGCTCAGCTGCGGTTGCCGCTGCTGCACCGCTGCCCCTCTCGCGCCGCGGCCAGAGGCCTGCCCTGTGGGAGGGTCGGGCAGATCATCTGTGCTGTACGTCGGCTGCTCCCCGCTCCCCAGGCTGGCGCTGCGCCCAACGTTGAGCCGCACCAGGATGCGCGGCCCGCTGTCAGGCTGTGCGGGGGCCGCTGGCGCAGGCTCAGAGGCTCCGCTGTCGCTTGTATCTGATGGCACAACACAAAAGCCGTCAGTGGACATACTCCATAAATGGTTTGTGGATGAGGCTGGGTAGGTTAACTGGACATGCCCATGCGATGCAAACTGTGTTCCTTGTAAGGGGGATGCAGCAGGCAACACATTGCATAATTGAGTGCATTGGCGCTGGTGGTTGCTCACCCTCAGCCAGAAACAGGTGGCGAGGCGCAGCGCTGGTCCTGGGCCTACTCCGCACGCTGCGCTGCCGCCGCATGACTGCGGCCAGTGGGTTCCCACCCTCCTCTTCCTCCTTTTCCTCCTCCCTTTCCTCCCCTTCTTCTTCTTCTTCTTCCTCTTCCTCTTCCTCCTCCCCTTGCCACTCCACAGGCCGCCCCTCCATGGCAGCAAGCAGCAGCTCCGCAAGCTCTGCAGCGGTGGGGCATGGCGTGACTATCCTCCCTCACCATGTATGCCATCCAATGCCATGCAATGCCCATGACAACGCAGTGGAGACCGTGCGCGCCAAAGGATGCGCAACGTATACTTTCTGATGATGCGCCCTTTATGAATCCCACCACTAAGATATTTAACTTTTGCTGCAACCCCGTAGTACGGTGTCCCTCCCCTCCCCTTTGTCCTCCTGGGGATACTGTCTGTTCTAAATTTTCATGCATTTCATGCATTGATTCATTTCATGCATTGATGTTCGAAAGGGGATATTAGCAGACATGACTGAATGTAAACCCTAAACCCTAAAACCCTATGCACCCACCCTCTGCCAGCGCCGCCGCCTCGCTCCCCTCCTTGTTGAACAGCACCGCGTTGTATGCGATGGTGAGCACGTCGTGGCGCACGCCCTCCACCTGGCGGTAGTACCCACTGGCCACCCGCTGCCGTATGTCTGACAGGGACAGCGGCAGGGGCACCACCTTGTTGTAGTACACCACCGAGCGGCCTGTGGGAGGTGGGGGGAGGGGGGGGGGGCGGCGGGGGAAGGGGGTGGAAAGAGGGGGGGGAGGTTGGCAAAAGCGCGGCGGGGGAGGTTGATGGGGAGGGCGAGGGGTTGGCCAAGGGCACAGCTTGCCAAGTTCATGTATTACACGATACCAGTCATTCACTTACCAACACATTTACACCCTGGCGAGTGGCAGAATATGCCCCCACAGCCCCGAATCATCTACCCGGCTACTTGAGAGGGAATGCAATGGTTAATACAACCCAAGGAACCTTGAAATTCACCATCTGCCCGCTGCCACATCGCAATGACCATGCATCGCACCCTACTCATGCCTGTCGACTCAAAATTTACCCACCTTGGTTGAACGCGGCGTCAGGCGGTGGCGTGTCTCTGAAGATGGCAAAGCGGGGGTTGGTCATGGCGGCCTCAACGGCAATGAGCAGCCGCTCGCGCACTGACTCATCTAGGCAACCCAGCTCCGCGCGCGCCTGCTCCAAAAATGCATAATTTGAAATTGATACTGTATTAAATTGATACTATCAATGCAAATATTAGTAATGGCAGGTATTTCCGGTACCTAGTAATTGAAGTACGCTGTTGGTCAGTACGATTCATGCATTGCAGAAGTACAGCCAGAGTGTCACTTAGCCTCAGCAAAACGGCCTTGCAATGTTCATACTGATTGTTGACTTCCGGATCTGTAGACCTGCTGAGTCAGATGAGATCATGCAGCCCTGTGCTCCCCTACTCTAAATCATGCATGCAGTACCCCATTGCACCATGCGCCCCTGGCCTTACCTGCTCCCGTGTTGCGTTCTCCTCAAACATCTCCCATGGGCTCTGCATGCTGTTGTCAAGAAGGACCTGCGGGGCGGAGGGCAGTAAGTGCTGAGCTGGTGGGGTCAGGGTGTGGTGCAAATTTGGTAAAATGAAAAAAGACCTTACATCATATTTAATTAATTAAATATGCACATTACTTGTTAAATTATATACACAAATAGCTGAAATGTTGCCTTTCATTCAGGCAACCCTAAACCCTAAATGTTGCAGCTTACCCCGTCTTCCCCGGGCACCCAGGCCACCTCGTATCGCTCCCACAGCCCACCGCAGCCGTAGGGGTCGGCCTCAGCGGCGTGCTGTGCGCGTGGGCCGCTGCCGTGCCTGTCCCCCACCACCTTGCCCACCCACCACTGGCCCCCCTCTTCGCTGTCCTCGTCAGGGTAGAACACCTAGCAAGGAAACACACAATTATTAAATATAAACCCTTAAAAGGAAAAACATAGTGTAATATTTACGCTGCCTGCCTGAACTGGCGCATTGATTGCCCAAAGCAGAGGAGGGCATTCTGGGTCCTGCAATACAGCAGCAAAGACAACAAGACAAGATAGCAAGTGGCGCACCAAAGCAACAGGTAGCCCATTATGAGGCAACGCCAGAGAACTTAACAATGCCATCTTTGGTACTGGACCAACAGCCACGCACACGCGACGCGCTACCCCGGGTGACCGCCCCCCCTCCACCGTCCCCAACCCCCCACACCTTGCAGTAGTCCCCCCGCTTCCACCAGTATCCCACCCCCTTGTCGAATCGCTGGCGGGGCACCACAAACTCCGCGTGTCCGCAGGTGGGCGGCGGCACCTCTG
The DNA here is from genome assembly GCA_032358255.1 of Heterotrichella gracilis. NCBI lineage: Eukaryota > Xanthophyceae > Tribonematales > Xanthonemataceae > Heterotrichella > Heterotrichella gracilis. The sequence goes on along the minus strand of JAULBX010023296.1, from coordinate 110,421 downwards.
CCCAGAAGCATTTCCCATCCAGCGGGCAGGCGGGGTCCATGAGAATGAGGCGCAGCTTGGCCAGGGTGTACTCGTTGCCGTCCTCGGACAGGGTGTACTGCACATCCAGGACCCTGCATAGGGGTACGCGAGAAGGGGGTTAAACCCCTAAACAGGCTACAAAGAAGTGGATCCAACCCTGGTTGCGGTCTTCTAGTTGTTTCTTTCCCACCGTGAACAGAGTACATGTGCATATGGCGTGCACATCACCCCATGCACACCACGTTGTGCACATAGTCAACGCCATATGTTGGGAAGGGATTCAACCTACATTGACCCTACAAACCCCGACCCCTGGCCTCAGCTGTGCAACCTTAAACCATGTTTTCCAAAACCCTAAGAATCGCCTGGACCCTACAGATCTGCAGCCCCTCCCCCTCACCTGCAAGGCTCCGCTGGCCTCAGCTGCGCAAAGGGCGGCCGGCGCTTGTTGTGCGTGTTCTCCAGGTACAGCGCGTGGCCCTCACGCAGGTACACAACGTCGTCGCCGAGCTGGGGCGCGTACACGCCCGGCAGGTGCGAGCAGGACTGCACACACACAGGTGCAGGCAGGGTGTCAGGTGTGCTCTGGCGCGGTGCAGTGCATGGTGGGCAGGGGGGCTGGGTGCGTTGCAGGGCATCGCATGCAGACGCTCCGGCGCAAGCAACCATGGCGGGGTGGGGGCGGCATCCCTGCTGCAGCTCTTTGGTCCTCCCAAGTGCAAGAGCGCAAAGGTTGCAGGCAGGCGATATACATGCATTCCACTGTTGTGGGAGACAGAAGAGAAGCGCATTTTGACCACAACCTGCATGGCCAGGGTCAGCCTTTGTGCGCACCCCGACCACGCCAGACGTACTGATCCTTAACCCCAAACTCCTAAATCCTAGAACCTAAACCCTAACCCCAAAACTCAACACCCTTACCTGCAGCCAGGCGTACTGGTCCCCGGGGCGGCCCCCACGCGAGGCGCTGGCGGGCGCCTGCGCCACGTCCGCCAGCCTCCGCCGCTTCTGCTTCTTCTTTTTCTTCCTATTCCTGTCAGCGGCGGCCCGCTGTTCGCGGCGCTGCGCCCGCGGGTCCACCCACGGCCGCGCGTGGCGGTTGGCTGCGCGCCGCCGCCGGGGGCGTCCACCCTCCTGCACAGCGAAATGCGGGACCTGTCATGAGTAACATACACTACCAGTCATTGTTCTGATGCATGTGGCAACGCGCACACATCTGTACCACGCATACCGTATTATGGTTAAACCATACTTTATCGTCGTTTCTGTTCCCTGCTCGATGTCTGCCCATGGCATTTAGGAGTGCGCCGGATTGGACGCCACTAACTGCACCAACATCAGTGGTGGCGAACATGCTGCCTGTATTTTGTGACAAGCCTAACCTATGATATGAGCCCCCACTAAAATTTCTCATCCAATGAAAAACTGCGTACCTCATCCGACTCGCCCTCATCAGTGCTGCTGGGCATGACGTCCTCATCGGATGACCAGTCCTCGTAGGCGCCGCGCTCCCGCTCCCGCTGCCGCTTGCTGGCCCTGCTGCCACCAGCCTGGCCCGCAGGCCTGGTACACACACCACATGCCACAGACATCAGCAACCTCTGCTCAAGATACATGTCGTAGATCATGCAAAAGCTGAAATACTTCTTCTCCATCAAGTATACCCTTCAAATGCATGTTTTTAATGCTTTTTAAAACCTGGTCTGTTCTTCTTCTTACACAGCACCTAATGTAGTGCAACTGATCACAAAACACAACCCACAAGCAATTGCACACCATCAGGCGCATATGGGGTCACATCGCGTGGATTTCTGATCGTACACAACCCGCCTCCACCACGCACCTGTGGGGTGGTGGGTGTGACCTGCGTGCGCGCAGCCTCTGGCCAATCCCCCTTGGGTCATCATCATCGTACTCGTCGTGAGATGACTCTGGCGCCTCGCTGTCCTCGGCCTCTGAGCCCGAGTCTGAGTCCACCACGCGTGCACGGCGCTGCAGGCACAAACGCAACGTGGTGAAGGGCTTAGGGTTGCAAGATTTTTACATGCATTAGTGGGTGTACAGATGCTGTTGGATGTTTATGGACTGCTAGCGTATGGGTGATGGAGCAGCCCTGACTGAATACGGACCCTTCCAATTTTACATACACAGGAGCATGGAAGTGTAAGCAGCTGCCTGAACAAGACCATCTCCCAGCCAATGGCGGACTCAATCACCACCATGCCCGACACTCGCCACAGGGCAATAAATCACCACCGCCACACCAGGCCAGTAACAACCACGCACCCCCACCGCAGCCCTGGCGCCCTGGGCTTGCCCGCCGTCGCTGATGTCGATCTCAATAACACCCTCCTCTTCTTCGCCCGCCCCATGCCCGGCCTCCCGGGCAGCGATCGCGTCCTGCGCCGCATCCACCAGCGCCTGCATGGCACGCTCAGCAGCGGCAGCCACCGCTGTCTGTACAGCTGCCTCGTTGCCGCCGGCCTCCTGCACCAAAAAATCCAGTTAATATCATTATAAGCTGCTATTATTTCTCCGGTATTCTTTCTATATTTCCTGCCTGTACAGCTGCCTCGTTGCCGCCGGCCTCCTGCACAAGAAATCCATTATTATTAGCTGCTATTATTACTCCGGTATTCTTTATATACTTCATGCCATATGGTGAGTGTAGCCCTCGGCCCCATGGGTCGCATATGCAGCGGCACCAGAAACAACCTGTTTTCAGATACGAAATTGCCTTTAATCTGTGACGTCCATCTAAATACAAGGCTGCAGAATGTGCCCCACGTGCAAATGCCACAGCCATGTGACCAGACCACTTGCCTGTGCCTCCCATGCCGCTGCGGTGAGCGTGGGCGGCGACTGGTGCAGGGCGCCCGGCAGCTCGCCAGGCTGATACGGCATGGACGAGGCGGGCAGCTGCAGCACCTGCCTGCTGCGGTAGGCTGCCTGGTACTCGGGGGGGTAGGCGTCCCCCAGGAAATCACACAGCACAGCCCTGCAAAATTTGCCACATGTCAAGCTGTCGAGGTATCAAGGCAAGGACCACTCCGAACCCTAACCACTACAGGCCCTAAACACTGGTAGGGGGCGGTCAAGTGTCCCCCAGAAAATCTCACAGCACAGACTATGGCAGTAGAGACCTGCCTCATGTCACGCACGCACCCAGTGCAAAGTCTCACAACATGTGAAACATGCACTGTACATAATACCATGCCGTTTGCTCACACATCTGTACACCACCGGAAAACCCTTTGCTCACACATCGTGATACGGAGCCTTCACTCAGAGCCCTTAGCCTGGTCCCATGCGGCATGCCTAATCCACACCCATATGCCCCCACCCCTCCTCCTCCCATGCCCCCACCCCACCACCCACCCTGCCCGCCAGGAGGTGCGGCGCCACCTGCTCCTCGGCATCGATCACCGCCCCATGCACGTCCCTGACGGTGGGGTTGTAATCAGTGTTCAGGAACTGGTCGTACAGCGAGCGCTGCATGAGCTCGGGCGTGCCCAGGCCATACAGATGGAACTGGCCCGCCACGTCAGATACCACGATGCTGGACCCGTCAGGGCTGAAGTGACCATCCACCAGGCGCAGCACGTCGCACCAGCGCCCGGCGCCCGGGTAGGTGTCCTGGGAGGAGAAGCTGTGGAGAGAGGAGGGGAGGGAAATGGTGAGCTAGGGTGGGGTGGTGGGACGGTGAGAGAATGGGGGGTGGGTGAGAGGGGAGGGGTGGTGCAGGTGGTGAGGGGCACAAGCCAAGGGGTGGCTGGCATACACCCGCTTGGAAGGAATGGCGGGGAAGGTGATCCCGTGCTGGAGGTTTGGGGTGTGGGGATTGCAGGCTGCGTGACTGGCGGGTGACGCTCCATTGCATGAACATTTACATGCATGCTGCACCGCACCAGGCAACCACCGAGCAGGTGTCCAGGCACCCCCTGAACACGCTCACCTGCGCATCTTTACCCCCTTGTGTATATCCCAGAGCACCACCTCCCCATCATAGCCCGCAGACAGCACCAGGCAGGGGTCGGTGGGGTGGCACTCCAGCACGTGGATGGAGGCGCTGTGCCCCAGCAGCAGGTGCACCAGCTGGCCAGAGTGCACGTCCCACACACGCACGCTGTTGTCGGTCACAGCAGCAACCACCTGAGCACCGTGCGACATCGTAAGCAAATTCCCCATCTTTACCCCATTTCTTTCTTACTTTTCTGTCTGTCGCTCCTATTTGGCCATTAAAACAGCCCATTTCTCACATATTTTGTGCTTTATATCCATCCCTCCTGTAATAATAGTTTAGCTGTTACGCACAGTTATGTTGCATATAATTCAAACCTTGGAAAATAAGATTTTTGCAAATAACTGGAAAGTGTTCTTGCAACGCCAAAAGTAACGAGAGCAAGCAAAGGGCACAATGAGGCAAGCCAAACTTCCAACAGAGAACCACCAGACGACAGGCATTAAGCAAAAGAGGGAGGGCAACGCCGGGCAGCCCCCACCTGCCGGTCGTCATTGGTCCACGTGATCTGTGTGATGGAGGGGTTGGGCGGGGCGCGGCGGCGGCGGCGCGCAGCGCGTATGGCCTCCTCGTCCAGCGGGCACGTGAGTATGAGGTGCGGCTGCCACAGGTGCTGCTTGCGGTGGCGCTTGCGGGGCTGCGCCCACACCTGCGCACATGGTACGATGCCTGTGAACAGGGCGTGGGTGATGGGTGGTTGTGGATGCGCGTGCGCATGTGATGGCTACGGCGCTGCCGCCCATGTGCAATGTCTATCTTTCTACCTGGGTGCGGTGGGTGGGTGAGTGGGTGCGGATGTGGTGGGTGAGCTAGTGGCAGTGGGTATGAGTGCCTGTGCATGCGGTGGTGGCCTTAACCCTAGGGTATTCATAGTAACCCATGCGCCTCACCCGCACGGTTCCATCCTTGGACCCCGTGGCGATCATGTCCCCCGCATGACTAAACAGCAGCAGCAGCACGTCGTTGATGTGGCCCGTCAGCTTGCATGTCTCCTGGGGTTCAGGCCACTTTGCAGGCGCTGGGGGGTCCTCGGCGACGGCGGGGGGATCGGAGGTTTCGGTGTTGGGATCCGAGACTGTGGTGTGGGGATCTGAGATTTCTGTGTGGTCCCAGTGCCACACATAGGTGTTGCAGTCGTTGCCGCCCGCCACGATGTAGTGGCCGTCCTTGCTGAACGCACACACCAGCAGGGCAATGCCGCCCTACAACATATCATAGGGGATTGAATATGTGTAAGAAGGGAAAAGTTAACAAATTTGTGTCGTGAATCCACGCGAATCACAGAACAACTGCAAATTGATGTATTTAAATTAGTATGGGGAAATGATAAGTATATGCAGCCATGGCGGGCACCAGCCATGCACGCTGCGCTGCGCTGAGGACCCACTGGCTCAGCCTCCTCCGGCCCCTCATCCCTGCTACTGTCCCGCATGTGCAGCACTTGGTCATACAAATGCAACGCCGCAGTTTCCCCCCACTCATATCCACTCCGACAGGCCATGTGGTTGAATGATACCAGCTACATGCAGCACCCAGCCCACCACTCACCGTTGCCGCAGCGCTGCCCTGAGGGGCCTCCGGCTCCGCCTCCTCCGCCCCTTCCAGCCTGCTGCTCCCCCGCGTCTGCAGCACCCCATTGCCCTGGCTGTTGCCAAAGCGCGTGGCGGGGGCCTTGCCGCCAAAGGTGGCGGAGGCGCGCATCACCGCGGCGGGCGCCTCCGAATTCAGCACGTTCCACAGGCGGCAGGTGCCGTCGTAGGAGGATGACACCAGCGCTGTGTGCACCGACTTGCTGAATGCCAGGAAGGTGACCGGAGACTCGTGGCCCATGAGCACGGAGATGGGGTAGCCCAGCCTGTCGCCCTGTGCGGCAGGTGGCGGCATATTTATATGTGCACAGTACATTGCAAGTATTCATATTCTATACATTACATATCCGCCGTCATCTGCCGTCATCTATAAACTAACTCAATATAGAAGACAAGCATGATTGTGACAAATTAAAAGCAAGCCCACCTAGGACCATTCTTTACAGCACTTGATAATATACATTTATAACATTTGATATCAATAATATATTCATATAAGTGGATATAATATTATGTTGCCGCTCCCACCACCGGCAAGCTATGATAGATGCACAACATGCCCAGAATTTGCAATGGTGTGTTATGCGCTGACACTTACCACAAGCGACCACACCCGTATGGTTTTGTCCATGGAGGATGCCGCCACCATCTGATTGGTGGCGTTGATGGCCAAGTCAGTGATCTCCCCATCGTGGCCTCTGCATGTGGCAAGCAGCAGCCCCAGGCTTGCCGACCAGATCTGCAGATAGGCACAAGAAACACTGACATAGGCCCAGTTCAATCGTGTCGGGTTGGTAACGTGCCACATTGCATGATAAGCGGTTGTTCGGGTCTTCATACCCCGATGACCGCAGCGATTTTGGCTCAAAAGTGGCCACCAAATATTTGGCAAATCCCCATATGATAATCCCCGGGATGATCACACAAAAATCCCAAAAAAAACAATTATGGATGACCCGCATGAATTGTTTATGTGCCATTTTATAGTGTGAATGGCTCATGGCGAGTCTCACAAAGGGCATGTCGCCACTCATGGCACATGCGCCACAATCACCTCACACTTAACCCTAGAAGATGTTTAGGGTTTAAGGTTCAGGTTTGTTGGTACAGCACCCGGGAGAACCCTACCTTCACCAGGGCGTCATCGGATCCTGTGACGATCAGCGCGCCTGTGCTGTCAAAGGCGATGCAGTACACCGCCAGCCGGTGGCCCCGCACAGTGATCTGGTGGTTCAGCTTCTCCACCACGCTGCGGAAAGGCACCAAGGCGCTGCCATGTGCGCAGCTCAGCCCGCACTCCTGTGCCAGCAGCTTCTGTACTACGGGGGTCGGGCTGAAGGGGTCCACCAGCCATTTGGGGATCGGCCGCTGCAGCCTGGGGGCTGACCGGGTGCCACCTGGTCCCAGGAGACCTGCGGGGTGCCATACAGCTACAGTTACAGCCGCGCCCCCGAAGGATTCAACCACAACCAATGGCCACACGCCTTGCAGTCCTGTCCAATGCGGATGCCATCTCACAGAGCGACTGAATGCTATCAACGCTCACAGCTTCAAAAAGGACCTGATGATGAGGCGTATTGTGACAAGTGTGAAGGTGTGCAGCCATCCATCATACCTTCCTCCAGCAAGCTGGTGGCGCACAGCCCCGCCCCAGGGCTGCCTTGCGCCTGCTTGAGGGCCCGCAGCAGGAGCTCCTGCAGGCTGCTGGGGGACACGTGGCTGAACTTCTGCTTCAGCTCCTGGTAGCTCAGAGTGTGCTTGTTACCTGGCAAGACCAGGATATAGGGTTTAGTGCAGCCCCGGGAACCTGGTTGACCAATGGTCAACTTGGGGAACGGCACGTGTGGGGCCACCTTGTGAAGGACGGGAGTGCATGGCGTGTGGGGCACTGGTGGTGGGCGGCTGGCTAACCAGACCAGGTGTGCGGAGCGGCACTGACCATAATTGGACTGTCAAGTAATGCAGTGCCTGATGTGGTCCTGTGGATGCATGCATGCAGTGCGCACCAAACACGTCATAGCGAGAGGGCAGCAGGTGCGCGCTGGAGGCCTCGCTTTCCAGGAGTGCAGCTGCTCCCTGGCAGGGACCCTCTGCCAGGAAATGCAGAATCAGGAAATACACTTCCTCCTGGTATTCCTGTAATACCACCAAGCAGTTGACGTCAGTAGAAGATGGATATTCCGGAATAACCCAGAAATGTACGTTGTGGGTAGACACTTGAACAACCCTAAGCAAGGCTAGACGCTTGCCCTTGCACATGGCTGTTGACGCACCATTGCTCCTGCAGCTATGTCAGCTCATATGCATGCCCACTGTCCATAGCAACAGCCAAAGTTCTGAGGCTGCTGCTTGACTAGTTATGTAGCTTTGCATATGCAGACTCTCCCAGCTAGCCCCATTCAAGTTCCCATCTTGGTCACTTGGTGGAGTGTTTTCCCGGGTAAACTGCTCGTGAATCGCAAAGGAGTGATACTAGCCGCGTATTATATACACCCACAGACACACACACGGACAAAAGCTTTGCAATTGGCTGTCGTCACTGGAATCGTCATGCGCTTCTATTCTCTGCGAGAAACTTGCTGCGCTGGGACTTGGCCGAACGACATTTTTGAAACTTAAAAAAAATATGTTCATTCGATAAACCCGTTGTTGGACTTTTTGCGCGAAACGGGTACAAGCGGGCAACATTGAGAGACCTCGTTCACCTAGTCTGTGTCAGCTCTTTGAACAGCCAGAACTGCCAGTGCTGGCATGAGAAAAAGCATTTGTCTTGGCATGCATGCAGATTGACTCGTAGTTGAACATTTTCACGAGGTGTTGCCCAGTCCCTGAAGCAACCCCATGCTGCCCTTGTTACCGGCCTCATTACCCAGAAATCGACTTTGGGCGGCATAGCAACTTGCTTGCGCTGGGGCTTGCCCGCTCGACTTCATGTTGCCTGCATGGGACCGAGGGGTGGGGGCGGGCTTCGAGAGGGCAGCCTCGAACGGGGTCGAGGCGGAAGGGCCTGGAGGCCACAGTGACTCTGTGCAACTCATTTCCAACACACCAGGCTCCTTCGAGATCGAGGTGTTTGAGCATACGCCAACGGGTATGTGTGCATGCAAATGCAGCCAATGCATGCATAACAGCCCTACACATACCCAAGCACACCCTGGGATCAGCGCCTTATGGGGCTAGAGAACCACTTCCTATGTAGCCAGTTGTGCTCCTCTCGCTTTTCAACGGCTGGAACGGCGGGACCATTGTCTCCAATTGCCTCAGATCATCGTCCCATGGAACCACCCCTCCCACCCCCACCCTGAGCCCCACCCATGCACATCACCGCCACCCACCCCACCCACACCCATCCACACCCACACAAAACAATGTCATAGGGCGACGGGGTTTTGTGCCGCAGGAAAGTGGTTTCATGCTGCATTCCATACGGTGACAGCTGTGGTGGGAGCTGGAGTGCTTGGCCTGCCTTACGCCTTCTCATGGCTGGGGTGGGCAGGTGGCCTCATCTCGCTGACAACTGCTTTCGTGGTGTCCCTCTACACTTCCTACCAGCTCGCCACGCTCCATGAGTTGGATGGCAAGCGCCACAACCGGTACCGGGACCTCGGGAGGGCGGTGTTTGGTGAGCGTGCACACCTGCTTCAATAAATGTGTAAATTTGTTTTGGCTGATGTATTATCCATACCACTTTAATTTGAGTAGAATCTGGTAGAATGGTGGATTTTGCTAGCTTGAGCCTGTGCTACACATGGACATGGGAAATAATCTGTTGCCTTTGCAGGGGATAAGTATGGGGCTTGGGCTGTGGCGCCGTTCCAATTCTCGGTGATGACTGGGCTGGCGATCACGTACACGGTCACAGCAGGTAACCATGGACTGCTTGCATGTTGGTAATCTGGCAGGACCTCGTTATGTGCTGCGCACGTGGCACAACATGCACTGGGTCGAGCTTTGAGCATGGCGATGCTGATGCAGCGTATTCCATGATGCTTCATACTAGTTCATCACTAGCATTTGCTGTCAACCATTAGCGATCACAAGCAATCACTAGTTATGCTCTCTGGACACCTGCAGGTCAAAGCTTCAAGGGCATTGCCAGCGCCCACTGCTACGACCAGCCGGACGACTGCAACGGCGGGTTGACAGCATGGATCGTCTTGTTTGGTGTGATCGTGTGGTTCATTTGCCAGCTGCCACACTTCCATTCGCTGTGGTGGACGTCGGCGCTGGGGGCGGTCATGTCGACAGGATATTCCATTATTGCATTTGTGGCATCAGCGGCAGCAGATGATGTTCCTGGGGTCAGCTACACACGCACCGGGGCCAGCACTGCCGACCGGGTGTTTGGAGCGTTTAACTCGCTTGGTGCCATCACATTTGCATATGGGGGCCACTCGGTGCTGCTGGAGATTCAGGTGAGCGCTCGGGGTTCAGGGTTAGGGTTCAGGGATTAGGGTTCAAGATTTAGGCGAGGGCTTGGGTGTCCACTGCGCCTGCATGGATGAACTCCTAACATGCATGGAGGGTGTGCTCGTGCATGCAGACATGGTGGACATGAAGAAAATACAAATCTGCAAGAGTTGGACAGTCGGAAATGAGGCAAAGTGAATGGCTTTACCTTCCTGTTCATTATTTTTCCCTGCCATTATTTGTCCTACACTTTGTACCCATGATCACCTCACATGTTGGGTGCACCACAGGCGACATTGGCAACCCCTCCTGCTGCCAAGACCACCATGATGCGCGGCGTGTACGTTGCTTATGGTGTGGTGGTGTGTGCCTACTACACGGTGTCTGTGGCTGGGTTCTACCGCTATGGAGTGGCGGTGAACGAGCTCATCCTCCTCTCCATCCGCCACCCGGTGTGGCTAATCGACATGGCAAACTTCATGGTGGTCATCCACGTGGCGGCAAGCTATCCGGTAACCATAAACCCTTAAACCCTAACTACTCATCCCTAAACGTTGCTAGCTGGGTTTGCTGGTCGCCAATGTGGCGGCAAGGCATCCAGTGAATGCCATCTGATGCATGCATACGGGTTTTGTTGGAACATTGCTTCTGCAAGTGTCTTTCCTTTCTGTATTCTGTTCTTGCACAGCCCTGGTCAGTGGATTTGCTACATTTGCAGCTATTGCGGTAGTTTGCAGGAAACTCTATCCTGTGAGCATGATCCTGTTTGCTATCATGGGTCCACAATATTAGATGTGAAATAGTTGCAAGGCAATGAAGTTTATGTATTTTGCAATTTGGGTTCCTGCAGGTGTACTGCATGCCCATCTACGAGGCTGCAGAAACAAACCTTCCAAGGCTATCTGACAGAATCAAGAACCACCCGTTGGCCACTAGATTTGTTGTGCGAACCGCATACGTTGCCTTCACCACGTTTGTGGCATGCATGCTGCCATTCTTTGCGGATCTGATGGGCTTGATTGGTGCTATAGGTTTCCTACCAATGACATTTATCATGCCGGCCGCCATGTGGATTACAGTGTACAAAGGGCTTCCTAAATGGGAGTGGATTGGCAACCTGGGTATCATTGTCATCTTTTCTTTTATTGCTGTCGTTTCATTTGTTGGGTCTATGAGGCAAATTGCCATACACGCATACGAGTACCACGTATTCGCTTGATTTGTTGCAAAGGCGGGGGTTTGAACATGTGGATTGGGACAACTGTAGGACGAGTGGGCGCATGCGCCGTGTGAGGCTTGTGAAGAGCCCATAAAAACCAATCAGATAGCGGTAGACATTCGAGTGCCCAGATACTGAGAGAGTAGATTAGAAACTGTTTAGACCGTATTAATATTGTCCAGAGTTCCAAGTGCATGTATACACTTCTATTATCGTATGATATGCTCTTGGTTTTATTTATGTGTTGAGGCATTACCCTGCTGTGCATTGTGAACTCCTTATAAGTTATGGAAGCACGCTTTGCCAGTTTCTGCGTGATGGTGCTTTCTCTTGCGCTGTGCTCCAGGATTGATACCCGGCAGTCAGTAACCATTATGATCAAGATCTCGCGGGAAGCTTTTGCCTGGAGGTGGAGGTTTGGTATCCACCTGGTGGTGTGCCCCCCACCCTATGCCTTGAGTATCAACCAACCTTTTTCTTGGAATAGATCCAGGCCAAAGCCATTAAAAATAAACACAATTTAATTAAAGCAATTTAATCCTCCCTTTAATTTTGTGGCATTAGTCCCCCTGAATGATCGCATGTGCCAGATGCACATCATCCAACTTGATTGGAAATGGATTGCAAAGGTGGGGCCCAGCTGGACGTCACACTTCGAACTGGAGTATCAACCACGCTGGTAGTGCAAACAGGGCCCCATACGATCGCCCTTACATTTTCTAAAACCTCACATTGTTCTCGCAAGCGTTGCGGAGTGCTTTGCCAGCCTTGATTGCCCCTGCAAACCTGCGGTTTTCAACCACACCTGCCGCCACACCCTGTTGGACCCTTTGAAGGAAGCGTGCATGGTGGTCAGAGGCACACGCCCTGGTGCTTCTGTGCGGTTTTGCCTAGCATACGCCCGCCAGGGGCACCTGTACCAGTCCTAAACGGCCAGGCAACGAGATGTCCCGTAGGTCAGGGCGCGTTTACGAGGATTACGATGGTACGCATGGCAGATATGTGGGTTACGCCTGGGGCGAAAAACACCAGATCACGCGCGTGCAGCAGACAATGTACCAGTCCAGTTGGTCCTGTGATAGTGAGACAATGTGTGGTTGTCTGTGTAGGTGCCCGTGACGCCAGCAACCCGTCAGATAGCATGGATACAGAGGAGGAGGAGGAGTACGGAAGGAGTGGGCACGACAAGCGCACTCCCGGGTCTCCCAAGACGTTGAGAAGAGTGACTGGGCAGATAAAGCCGAACGGCAGGAGTAGACCAACCAACAACCAGCTACTGTGAGTCCAACGCAGCGGGTTTGCCAATGCTCGTGGGGGTGGTGTCGGCACATGGCCTGGCTTCCGAGAGGTGGTGGTGTCGTGACTGTGGCTGTACAGCATCCTCATTATGCTGCGCCCCGCGCAGCTTGGCGTTTGGAACCGTTGCAACTGTTTGGCATACGTTGGTTTCCTGTGTGTCTGGTGTGTTGAGCCGTGTTTGCCCCGCAGGTACAAAGCCCACTTCCGGTGGAACCATTACACGCACAAGCTCAAGCCTGGTGCACCCCTGCCAGACGAAACGGAAGCCTGTGCATCTGTGACGTCCGCGTTCCTGCAGGTAACCTGGGCTCTGCCTGTGCTACAGTGATGTTCTAAGAGCAGTTGTGAGCGATTTGAAACACGGTTACCGTCCCACAGGTGCTGTCTACGCTGTTCGCAGCTGAGAGCCGTCGTCTCGACAAACCCCGGAACATCTTGCAGGTGAGTGCGTCAAACGCGCCTGGTGTCCTCAACGGTGACAGAAACACGTTTTTTACCCTCTCACTGCAGTGGATCACCGTCCAGGCGTTGCGTTGTTGGCAACTAAGTGTGGATTTGTACTGTGCTAACCACTAACCACTGGCCACCCACGTGCAGCTCTTGGCCACTAACACAAGGAGGACCAAGGTGGTGGAGCTATCCAGCGGCACACACAGGTACAGCTCGAGCGCTGATCTCAGCAAGTGCACTGTTTGCACGCACTGGTTGAGTCCTTGCAGGGCAGTTCAGCGGTGATCCCACCTGGGCAGTGTTGATTGACATGGGGGCATGGGGTGCGGTGGGTGCAGGGTTGCGGAGGAGCTACGCAAGCACTCGCTCTCTGACGGGGAGGGTGGGCAGTACTCCACCAACCTGGACAGGAACAGATACGGCAACGACGACCAGTACCTCTCCACCGTGATCAGATATGACCTAGAATACCTGGAGCTGTGCTCGTGCGGGGTGGACGTGGAGATCATCGACGCCAAGAGCGGCAGCGAAAGCATCTTTGTGACGGCGGACCCGGCCACCTGCATATGCGGGGGGTGCAAGAAGGTGGGCGCCCTCCCTTCCTTGCTTGTTGCGATCTGCCTATTGGGGGTGGAGGCTAGCCACATGCATGCCAGTCCTAGTCACTGGAAACGCAAGTTGTCTAACTCTATACCCTGAACTCCATTACAGGACAAGGACACAGATACCAAGAGCGTGCAATGGGCGCCGCCGTACCGCAACGGCTCCTTTGCGCCAATGAGTGCCGAGCGGTTACCCTCGGGGCGCATGGACAGCCACTTTGTGGGCTACGCAGCGCCCTCTAGGAACAACAGCGCGGGCGGCAGCGAGCTGTTTGATGCTCTACTAATGGCAGCAACAGGTACGGGTGTAGGGTAGAGGATTTGGTGCACTGCTCACCGCACCAGCATGCGCTGTTTAGGGTTTAGGGTTTGGCGCATCACCTGGGGGGACACTTTTTTGCCGGTTTGTTCCTCATAGGTAGTTACTTACATGTGTTCCAGCAGTGCTTCTTGGTTGACAGCCACCATTGCACAGCTTCCACCACATAGGTCTATCTTGTCGATCCTTGCACCGTTGCTACTGTGCCATAATCCCCGGTAGTCAATAGTACCGGTAATAGGGCAGGTTATGTGGTGGCGTGCTCTTGGCGTGCTGCGCAACCCACGCGGCTCCCACCGAGCAAGGCGCAGCAAAAACTGAGGCGCAAACGCACCACCCCATGCAGTAGGCGGCACAGCGGACGCGCCCCAGCACTCTGCGGGGGAGCCTCCCGTGACCAGCACGCTGCGCGGGGGGCCCATGAGTGCGGGCGCTGGCCTGCCTCGGCAACGGAGCAGGCTCTGGGCGGGGGGCTCCTTCGGGGAGGTGGACTCGCTGCAGAACGCGCTGGAGGCTTTTAGGGTAGGGAAACGGGATACAAATAGGGGGGAATGGGATTTATAAAGGGGGGAACTTGCAGGGAAAAGGCGCTGGGGGGTGCGCTCAGGGTGGGTGGGTGAGTGGTTGGGGGAAATGAAGAGAAATTAAGCTGCCTGTTCATGAACAGGCCTGTTGGAAGAGGAGGGTGGGATTTTCAGATGGAGGGGGGGCCCCCTGATGCACAATGCACCATTTGGCAGCCTAACACTGCTTGGCATGGTTGCACATCCCTGCTGCCTTGTTGCCGATGCATGGTATTCTGGATATGCGTCAGCATGGGGGGAGCGCATCGCCCCTTGCTTGGCTGCTGCAGTGCCATTTACAGGGCATGCAATTTGCAGAAGCGTGTTAACCCTTACATGCATTTATCCTTGCCTGACCAGCGCCCTGCACCCACCCACCCATGCACCACCCATCAGGTGGAGGAGGAGATTGCCTAAACCCTAAACCCCACCCCTCAGGGAGGTGTGGAGATTGCCTAAACCCTCACCCCAACCCCTTAGGCCGAGCAATAGATTGCTTAAACCCTAAACCCTACATCCCAACCCCGTAGGCTGAGGAGGAGATTGCCTCCGGCCAGCATGCGCTTGACACGCCCTTCCGCAAGCTCACCGCCAAGAGCACCATCAACGTGGGCGGCAAGCGCATCGTGCGGCGCGGGTCGGTGTCCAACATGGACAGCCAGCTGTTTGCCAGCGGGGCGGGGGCCGAGGGCGCTGTGGCGGCAAGCGGCAAGGAGCGGTCGGGCGAGAACGGGCCCGAGGCCAGCGTGCGCAGCGGGGAGGGGGACACTGAGGCGGCGCAGAAGGGGGGCGCGAGGCAGAGCCTACCTGAGGATGAGGAGGTGAGGGTGGGGCACAGCTTGGGGGGGTGAGGGGGGCTGCTGGCGGCAGGGGGCTGTAGACATGCGTGGTGCAGCTTGCATTGGACAGCGACTGAGTACCCCATGCACCTATGCATCACCCTGCCATGCTGGTCCCCATCCAACCACGCAAGCAGCGTATGTGCATGCGTGACAGGCATGCCAATTGGGGCAGGTGGACTCGTAGAGGGAACATGGACCAGGCACGACCCCAACACTCAACACTCAGCTACTAGCATGAAGAGCTCGTGGTGTTCTTTGGAAGACCCTCAAAGCATGCTAGTAGCTGAGTCTCGAGTACTGGAGTTGTGCCCTGTCCAGGTTCCCGCTACGAGTCCACCTGTCCCAATTGGCATGTGCACCAGCCTGCCATGCTCTCTCCGCCACTCATTGCATACGCAGGCTGACCTGCCCTTATCCTCCTCAGCCCATGCCCCACCTGCGCCTGGACCCCCATCACCAACCCTTCCCATCACCAACCCATGTCCCCCCAACCGCCCTCCCACCACCAACCCAATCTGCTACCCCACCCGCAGCTCCTCAAACTAAACCCTAAACCTCACCCGCAGCCTGAGGAGCTGGCCGAGCCCTCCGCCCGCAAGCCTGGCCTTCCCCGCATGGTCCAGCGCCAGTGCTCCGCCATCAACCTGGCCAACATGTCCAAGGGGGGAAAGGATGCGGAGGTGCGCCGCCTGCAGGACGAGGTGCGCAAAAGAAACCAAAAACCCTAAAAAACCTTGGATAGATGAAAACGGGTCACGGCTGAGAATACCTCCTACTGTAACTGTACCTGTCCCATGCTTGACAGGAGTGCGCTTCTTTGCCATCCTGTCAGTATGTATGTCATCAGGTTTTCCGCGCTTGGCGAATCCTAAACCTTAAACCCTGACCCTTAAACTTGCTGCCTTTGCCAGGTGCGCCAGCTAAAGGAGGACATGCGCAACCTTGAGGCGCAGCTGGAGCTGTCTTGCAGCAATGAGCTGGACGCCAAGCGGGCCCTGGACTTGGCGAGACAGGAGCTGGAGACGCAGCGTTCGCTGGCGCAGCGGTACCTCGCGCAGGTAGGGCTTAAGGGTTACGGTGTAGCGTTACTAAGGGGTTTAGGTGCAGGTATGGCAAGAAACACTGTATGTATATTGCATAATATATCCATTGCATTTTACTTGTTAATTACATACCTGCTGTATGTTATGTAAGTACCCTTTAATTTTGTATGTGTTGACTTGCTTGCCTGGCACAGGTTTCGGTTCTGCGGGAGGAAATTGCTCGGTTCAAGGCTGCGCGTGCGGGTGTGGATCTGGCTAGCAAGGAGGTGCTAGAGGCGGCTGGGGGCAAGGGGGTGTCTGAGGTGGAGGTGCTGCGACAGGAGATGGAGGTGAGTTGGGGAAGAGGGAGCAAACTTGTCATGGTGATGGAGGACAGCGAGCATGCATTGTAATGTGTTGCACACAAGGGGCACGCCACAACATTACATCCCAGTTCCTCACACCTACATCCCCCAATGGAAAGAGGTACCTCCATAGCCTCAGTCCCTCTCTCTACCTCCCTCTCTACTCCTTCAAAAGTGCTCCCTCCAGACCCTCTGCTCTCCGCCCCGCAGGTGCTCAAGACCCGCCTGGCAGTGATGGAGGTCGAGAAGAAGGACGCGCAGGAGAAGCTACACCGCATCACTAGCCTGGCCATAGGCGGGCCAGCGGCGCAGCTCCCTCCCCTGCCGCCCCTGTTCCACACCACCAATGGCACGGTGGTCAAGCCGGAGCCGCTGCGGTTGTCGGCGTTCCAGGGGTCCAACTACCGGCCACCGCTCTTTGCAGACAGCCGAGGTGCGGAGGGAAAACCCTGCTCAGGGTTTTAGGGGTTGTGTACTTGCAACAACATGGTAATGTCTGCAAATGGGTGCAGTCGCTGAGCGCCCTTGATCACTGCACGCCTGGCCATGTTGCATGCGCGTTGCTGGGGTTGTTAACTGATGGCCACCGCATTTAGCAAAGAGAGGGATTGGGTGTGAATGGTTTGGGACATGGGTGTGCATGCGGTGGGCTGGGGGAGGGTGTGTGCTTTCATCAGCGTGGGCTTCGTGCATGCCTTACCATGGCAGTTAGGCGGTTGTTAGCTCCCAGCTCCCTCTCCTGTGCATGACAATGCAACCAATGCTTACCGTTACCCAGCCGTCCCATAACGCGCGCCCCCTTCTCCTCCCACCCTAGGCGGCCACATGCAGAAGGTGCAGAGCATGCCCAGCCTAGTGGAGCTCCTGCGCAACCCCCCGCCGCAAAAGCGCAAGCTGCACGACTCGGACGCTGGCGACCTGTTCCCGGGGAAGCGACCCGCCACCCACGAAAGCACCTTCGGCACCGACGGGGCCTTCCAGCGCCACCCCTCCTCCAAGTCGTTCAGCCCGCCCAACGGCGACGGGGCCCACGCGTTCCGCGCCGCGTCGGCCAACGGCTCGCACACCGCGCTGGAGGCGGTGGCGTCGCTGGCTGCCGCGCTGCCGCTGCATGCGACGCCGGAGAGTGCCATGGAGGTGGCAAAGTAGGGCTGCGCCGCACGCCTCATGCCTGGTCTGGAGCTGTCCCTACAGCCCTGGGCACCTAACTGCCGCATGTGGATGGCAGGGTGGATGCGAGCGTGGTTGTGTGGTGCTAGTTGCATTCAAATGGTTGGGGATTTTGCCATGCCTGTGGTGGCGGTGGCGGTGCCTGGTGGGCGGTATCAGTGTGCGTGAGTATGATCCTTGCATTGAGACGATGTGCTTGTCAACGTCTTTCCGCATTGCTGCCTTAAATGCCTGAATCTGTGTAGCAGCCCTCGATTACTGCCTGGTGCCCCCCTTATTCTTTTCCGCTCGCGTTGTCACACTGCGCAGTTGGGTCGCATTCCTTCCCACATTTCTCCCCTTTCATCTGTGTGCAATCGTAGGTGGTGTTTTTTTCAAGAGTGTCAAGTTGCACTCCGTGAGCCGTTGCCGCAAGCATTGCCTGGCAAGGCTCCAAGCCACTAGCTCATTGCCAGGCAAGCCACGTTTTGATGCACCTCACCCGTTGAGTTGCTGTGTGTGGCCCCCCCATTCTCTGTTTCAATGCCCACGTGCTGGACCGTTCTGAGGTTTACAGGATGGCGCACTGCCTTGCAGTACCTGTGGTGGACATGTGGTTTTCCATTCCCATGCAGTACTGTAGGCGACCATATGTGTAGCGCTGCACAACCACGCTGGATCAGTTGTACGTGCAGAGTTGCATATATCAGTTACAGCAGCACCCTCTTTGTCAACCTCTGAGGCTAGGTTGCTGGGGCTGACCAGGGTTGTGGAATGCCTCATTTTTTTCAGTTGGCTGTTTTCCCGTGCATTTTGGCAGCGGTGGTGATGGGCTTCTTTTCAAAAGCAGGCCTCGGTTGTCAACGAGTGCCATACCTATGTGTTTTACCTTCAACTTGATCTTTATTGATGCCATTGCAATGGCTGTGTGGTGCCTGAGGCTCGCGCACACTGAATTGAATGTGCCACTGCGTTTCTGGCATTTGCAATGGCCAGCCTCAGGCTGTTCACAATGGCATTGGCAAGTGGTTTGAGATCCCAGCATTGACCCCGGGCTGGGCCCAGGCAAGGCTGAATTCGCTATCAAAAGTTTTCAGTCCTGGTTCTGCAGCCTTGGTGTTCAAGTTTTTGTGCCCTTTTCGCATGTTGTAGGATGGACTTGTTTTAGTTGCCCTGAGCCTTGTAAGCGACCAGGTTGCAAGGGCCACACAGCCCAGCTGGGCACGTTGACAGGCACAACTGTAAACAACATTTCCACATCGTCACGGCCACAATATTACTGTAATATCGGTCACCTGAGGTTTCTTCGTGAAGAATTACACAAGCCACTATGAAATTTATGATCACAGGTTCAAATTGTTGCACATTATGTTCTCAACTTGTTCAAAAGAAATTGACGCACAGAGCCGGAGATTCAATTCGAGCCTTAGGTTTGTGTGATGATAAAGATGATTAACATCCCTTGCCATATGGAACATCCCTTGCCACATAAAACATCCCATGCCACACTTGCAAATCAACACGAACTGAATGCCGCAGTCAATGTGATGACACTGTCTAATCAATGCCTTAACGCACGACCAAATTTGAAATGCAACGGTTACATTGTTGTCAATTAGGTTGAATGACTTCCACTGGTGACCAATGCGCCCACATTTAGACATTCACAGATCTGTTAACCGGCTGCTACCTTGTGCAAGTAGCCTTGCAACTTCCTGTAAGAAAATGTGTGAAGCTTGGATCACTAAGTAATTTGGCACTACTGAAGCTCGTATGAAGTAAGCCACCTCCTTACGCAATCCCTTGTTCCTGCAGAAATCTCATCCTCATACTCTCGTTTATTCTCTCTGGCATAGCCTAGCCTAGCTTGGCATTGCTCTATGGCTGTTGATGCATGCAATCGCTGACAGCCGTGCATGGTCTGAGACTCACCAATAAAGCTGCATGCCCCGATCACAATCCACTTCCGGAGACGCCACGCCATTCCAGGCCATTCCCTTTGCCTACTTAAAGCTGTTCAAGGTCATTCTGTCCACTCACTTGTTCCCTCACCTATGAATTACTGGATCACCACTCGCCACTCCCGGAGCCACACTAGCCGAACAACCTGCCGGCCCCCCACTAGCACCACTGCATCCCCACAACGCTTGGCCAACTCCTCAGCAACCGCCCTGGGCGCATCCTCTGATGCACCTCCCACAATTGGTAAGCTGATGCTGAGGCTGAAGCACGGCGTCTGACCAAGCTAGCAGCGCTGGCATCAGTGGGCCTGGACAGGACCCCCCACCAGCTCGACCACCGTAGTGAGCTGCTGGTCGCTCGCCAGCATCGCCGCATCGTGCAGGTCGCCATTGGCAAGCGACTCCTCGACCGCCTGCGAGGCGTGCTGCGAGGCATCGTCCACCAGCACGCTGTCTGACCACGCCAGCAGCAGCAGCACAGCCACGTTGCCCACCAGCAGGGCCGTGGTGCCCAGCAGCCACCACACCATGCCGATGAACAGGTACAGGGAGCGCAGGCCTGCGGGGTGCGTGGGGAGTGCGCCACGTGTCAGCAAACGGGGGTGGTTGCAAAAGTTGGAAAGAATGGGAGCAGTGGCACGGCAGAAATGCCACTGAGCAGCGCCGTGGTGCCAGCAGCCACCACACCATGTGGATGAACAGATACAGGGAGCACAGGCCTGCGGAGGGGGTGAGTCAGACGCCAGGTCTTCATGCATGCCCCAGCTTTGTTTCACAAGTGCAGCCCAGGGTGTAGGGTTTACGGTTTCTCCTAACCATTGAGACATACAGGCTGTAACCCAGGTTTAGGGTTTAGGATTCAGGTTTTCTTGTACCCAATGAGAAGAACAGGCTGCAGCAATATGATTGTATAGGGTTTAGAGCTTAGGGTTTACGGTTTCTCCTACCCATTGAGACACACAGGCTGTAGCCCAGGTTTAGGGTTTAGGATTCAGGGTTTCTTGTACCCAATGAGAAGAACAGGCTGCAGTCCAGGGCTAGGGTTTAGAGCTTAGGGTTTAGGGGTTCTCCTACCTAGTGAGAAGAACAGGCTGCAGCGCTCCGTCATGGCCACGATCTCCTCCCTGAGCGGCAGGGTGGTGTGCTTGTACACCCCCTTGACCCTAATCAAGAACCCTAGGTGCACCGCCAACCGCACCGTCTGGCCAAAGAACAGCAGCGCAAGCAGCGTGGCGGCAAAGGGGACAGCAACCTTGGCCTGAGGGGATGCCCAGCCCAAGCCAGGACCTGTGGGAGACACAAGGGAAAAGCTTGAATGTTGTGCACCCTGGGCCTGGGTTGAATAGTTTTTGTTTAATTTCCAGCAACTATTTGTATTAAATATTTCGCATTAAGCGTAAAATGCGCAGCCGTTGTTGCGGTTATGTGCCCCGCCAGAAGGGTCGCGGCAGAGGGCACCGCCACGTGGCCTGAGGAGAAGCCCAGGCCAAGCCGGGACCTGCGAAAGACACACGGGATGGTTGAGCTGTGCAGCAGCCAAGTAGATGCAGCTTGACGAAGCATGCATGTCGATGGGGACCAGGTTGGGCTCCGGGATCAAGGCACTGAACAGGCTCCCCATGACGTGCCCCCACACCCATGGGGACTGGTTGGAAACGAAATTGATTACTGAATGATCCACGCCTCACCTGTGATTGGGTCCTGGCGCGCCAGCGTGTCGATGGTCACCAGGTTTGACTCTGTGACCATGATGCTGACCAGGCGCCCCATAATCTGGCCCATGCCCATCACCATGAGGCTGGAGGCAACAATGATGTTGCGCATCTGCTGGACAGCAAGGATGGCCTCGCCCTGCGGAGCAAGGGGCAGAAGGTTCACTCCAAAGGCTTAAAAATGGTTAAATTCAGCCCCCACACCCATCATGGATTGCAGGGGCACCCTAGCTGATCAGGGTTGTGGTTTCATAACACTGGGTTGCACCAGGAGGACTTTAATATATCACCTTGATATATTAAAGTCCTCCTGGTTGCACGTGAAACTCCACAGGACTTGCTGGAGGGTGCTCAAATGAGATGAAATACAAATGTGGAGATCTTCAACTCGAGTGGTTGAAACTTGTGTAGTTGAGCTGCATGGTGCTCAAGAAGCAGACCACCAACCAGCCATGCGGCACATGGCGTGCGCTTTGTCGACATAGCTGATAATAATGAAACCCTTATCACCTTAACTCTAAAACCGAAGCCTGCCCAGATGCAAACAGGCCACTGCAAAACCCTACCACCACCACCCTACTGAAACCCTGCTGCTGGTGCAGTTGACACAGGCCGTGTACATATCGCCACCCCACCCACCTTTGCATCGTCTGCCTTGTTCATGAGGTCCATGGACCACAGGGCCCTGCTCTCCATGGCGGTGGTCCACAGATCCACAGAGTGGAGCTCCCTGCAAGCCATGTGCATTTAGCAGAGGCGAGGCTGTCTTGCTATTTTAGAAGGACTCAAAACACTTTTATATGCAGTACCAGTGGGTTGCAATCGGGAAGAACTGTGCAAGTGCTTGCAAGTGCTTGTTGATGCCTGTGTATGGCTGTTGAACGCACCTGATAGTTTTATGCTTGACCGCCATCACTATGCGCCCCTTGAAGAAGTAGAACACGGTGTAGGCGGCCCACAGGAGTAGGCACACCAGAAAGATACATAGCTCAGTTATGCCGCCCTTGTCCATGGCTGCTGCAGGTTTTCACCCAAGTTGCCGGAGATGGCTTGCAATATCTACCGTGTAAAAGCGCCCAGTGGGTTTTCAACCTGCATGCAGTTGGAGAAAATAGTTGGGTAAACACTTGCTATCAAGCTTCGAGACCCAACAAAGTTATCTGTGCAGATTGGGGTGCCCTGCACCAAAACACTAGTCCTTCTGAGCAGTCAGTGGCACTTTATCGACTGCCAACGAATGGGGGCACTCGAATGACTCAGCACGCTGGCACATAGCAGGATAAGTCGGTGGGTTCCAAACACCTTCCCACCATCGATGCACTAGCACAACCACCCAGGGTGCCGCTGACCAGTTAGACATGTATATCCCGTCTAGCATTTGCATTTACCTACAACCTGCGAAGCTTTGTGCAGCAAGGTCTTGCTCCAGCCAGTTTCATATGCATGCATGCGATGCATGCATCACCACATGCCGACCAATGCAGGTTGGGATGAAGAGATACCCCTTCTACGACAACTATGCGCTTGAATGCAGGCGCCTCCCAACAAAATATTTGCCAAGCCTCTGCTGTCAAGAACGCATTATCAATGGAAACCGCTCAGGCCCTACTCAGGTGCCAGCCATATGGCTCCGACATGAAAATCTCACAGGCCGATTCTCCGGAACTTCGGGACACACAATGCACCTCTCATACAGGCTATGTAACGGGCAAAACTCGCACACCTCGATACTTATTCGCGCTAGACACATCAACGTTGCAATCACCCACCTCATACATCAACCCCCAACGCGCAACCTTTCGCACCATCACGATGGCCTCACTGAGCTTGTCCGCTGCTCGCTTCTCCACCGTAGGCAGGAGCAATGTTGCCTCTCGGAACGTCCGCTCTCGCGGGCGCTTCACGGTGCAAGCCAACACCATCTGGCAGCTGGCGCCTGATCCCAAGTGGGCTTCGTCTCACAAGGAGGAGTGCGACCTGTTGAGGACTTTGGACCTGACTGGCACTATCGGAAGCAAGAAGTTGTGCACTGTCGGCAGCGAGAGCGACCACCAGGGCGACTGTGACGAGGTCATCACGACGAAATTTGGAGGCTTGCACCTCGAGTTCGAGGCGGAGGGGGCGTCCAACCCGCTTGACAGCCCATCGATCCTGTACATGAAGGTGAGTGAGTCATGCGCACGATGATCCCACCACGAATGCACCTGTGCAGAGTGGAGCACGCTGTCAAGCGGTGGTCGGGTATAAAGGTACCAAAGGCAACCTTTCACCTTTTAGTTGACCCAATGAACCTGCTTGAATAGTGGGCCACGGGACGGGCATGACTACAAGCCAAGCAATGGCCGACTGCGATGCAGCTGCGCGCATTGCAAGTTGATATGGGTCTTTGGGCCAACCAAAACAAACAAGCTACAGTACCAGTGTAGAGGGTGCCATGGTTTTTGCCATGGTCAGTTGGCTGGGGGTTGTTCTAGTTGCACATGCTGTTCTGGTTGCACATGTCCCCCACATGGGTTTGGTGCTATTACTCACGATATCCTAGTGGCTGAACTGACTGGTGTGTGTCATCCTCAGGATGTCGGCAGCGATGTGGAGATCCTGGTTGACGGGGAGAAGGTGCAGAAGGGCGAGAAGGTCAAGCTCAAGCCAGGGTCAAAGATCTCGATGGGTGAGGAGGCGCAGTTCCAGGTACTACGCAACGTCCAAGCCCATGCATAGAGCGCTGAGGCCCCAGTGAAGTCCCAGGATGAGCCAGTACCTAGGTTTACCCATAGTATATGCGTGGATATTATATACGCGGATGTTTTATGATGGCCTGTTTGTCTCTGCAAGGTACTTTTGAAGTGTGCGTGGCTTAGTGCGCGCCTTTGCCTCAGTGGCGAAGTACACATGAAGGCACTGCACAAACTGTTTGCTGCCCAACTTTTGCCTAGGTTCTGCAAGTTGCCGCCCACAGTGGCGCATGCCATGCGCCACTGTGGCAGTCTGTTTCGTCAAATTAGATGGCTGAACCAGTTATGCCATGAACTACTATAGCTGGCTTGCCAGAGCTGCAGTGTTGTTTCTTAGGGCAGCCTGGTGCCACTTTTGGCTTCGGAAAGGCAATTGGTGCCACCAGAATATTTAGCGGTGCAGGGATTGTTGCAGCATTGTTGATTGTTCACGGCCTCAGGCTGGCTGGCTGCAAAGACATGTGTCCTTTTTTGACACCTGCGCGGTGTAACACAACAGGTGCTGCAAAGCTAGCTGAACTACTGCCCAACTACTGCCCATGCTTGTTACAATTACCACCTGGTAGTGCCAGCACGCTAGCAGTTGGCTGCCTGGCTGGAGCAAATCTGTAACCAAGTGGCGATGATTGATCAGATGTGCATACCTGATAGGTACAGGAACGAACTCTTCGTGAACATTCACACGCTGCAGCAATAGTTGCATTATTTTGCACACCGCGGCACTACGTTCAGCTTGACGTCACTTGTCACGAGTACTGTACTTACAAAGGGGCTGACACACACTTGTGAGGCTGGCTACATGTGGCCATTGGGTTGTTAATAACCAAACAGAGTTGGTAACCCAGTTCCTGCCAAACGCATGTCGCTGTAATTAGTCTCAGGCTGAGGACAACGAGAAAAGCTGATGACATCCTCAGGGTGCACCCACCTGATTTTGCACAAAAGCATTACAGTTAATCGTTCCTAAATGGATTCATTTTGTGAATATACGATCCCCACAGCGAGTACATCTACACCGAGGGATGGCTAACATACAGCACAGAGGTCACTGGTAAAGGAGCATAAATTGGAAAAAACATGATATCCATCGCTAGCAGCAGCCCGTTTGCAACAAACTGTTGCAGAATCGGAAGTACAAGATTGCTACTCATTCCGTGAGCTCAAGGATAAGTTGTGCAAATTAACAGTTTGTTGCGAAGCTTGCCTGCACTTGGCAAGTCAAAGTGCTCCAGGCTCCCACACCACAGCTAGCATAATTAGCCCTTAAGGAAACAGTGTACTATCGCGTGATACCAGTTTGCCTGGTCCAAGCAGGACTGCTGCCCAGCTTGTGCTCCCCACCCACCATACGTGCATAGTCTCTGCACCCACAGCAAACCAGCTGAGATAGCTGCTCATGCATGCAGAGCAGACACTGCCGTCACGAACTTGACGTGCTGACAGGGGGCCTCATTGCCTGCAATGGGATGAAACCATATTTAATATAATTACAAGGATCCAAAAAGCAACAACATGAGCAACACATTGAAAACCGCAATGGACACCACAAGACCATTGGGTGCAGTGCACAGTACAGCAGCAAACTCAATAAGCAAGAATGTTCCCCATGTACAGCGTGTAATCAGGCTTGGAAATGCACCTCGGATGGTGATCACCAGCATCGATGAGACAAACACCCATGACCCATGAGGCGCAAGGGCGCCAAGACATACCTTCAGGTCACGTAGTGGTACTTGCACTGGCTTGGGCACGGGAGGCTTTCCCCTGGACGCTGGATTGGCCTGCAGGCTCTGGAAATTCGCGACCATCATCTCCTCCAGCTTCAGCTTGGCTTGCACCTTGGGGTCATTGAGGTTCAAGCTGGCCCTGCTCTCAGCCATTGACGCCTGGCGGCTCAATGCGAGGAAGCGAGCAGCAGCCTCTGGGTTGTTGAGGCTGGCAGTGAGGTCCACTGAGCCACGCGGTGTGCCAAACTGCATGGCAAACAGCTCCAGCATGTCCATGTTGGTTCCATGCACATTGTTGCCCATCATGTCTGTGGAGGCATGGCGCGCATGCCACTCTGCCTGCTTGTCACTGGGGTTGCGCGGTGGGCGCTGCGTTAGCCTGGGCGAAGCACAGAACTCCGGTTGGCTGGCTGAGTTAACAGCTGGGGCGCTTGGGGCAGCCGCGCGCGGTGACTCGCCCGCTGACATGAGCGAGGACGGGAATGAAATAACCTCCCTGAAAACGTGCACCCGCGCATGACTGACTTGGCTGTCATGTGGCCCCCAGGTCTCCCTTGGGGTGTCAGCGTAATCCACGCTGACCGACACGCCGTCATACGTGGCTGCCGGCAGAGGGCGCTGCCCCACTGCACCCCGCTGCCCATCAACATTCCTGGAAGCCAGCTCTGTGAACATATCCGAGCTGGCTGTCGATGACTGGTGCTCCAGCCTGGGGGTGTGCACCTGCGGGTCTGCGACGCGCGGCGGCGGGGCAAACACTGGGTTGATGGGCATGTACATCAGCTCCTCCAGCCCACCCAGGTTCATTGCCGCGCTGGTGCTCGGCGCTGCAGGCGGCTCCCAGTCAAGGTCCATGAGGTTGATGAGGGGAGGGGGGGACGGTGCAGCGGGTGCAGACGCCGACGTCACCGCAGGTGCGCTACCGCTGATGGGCACAGCTGCGGGTTCTGATTGGCTCGCGCTGGCTGACGCTGGGGCTGTGCCCCAAAAGCTGCCTGCCGCGCTCGGGGCAGCATGGGTGGTGGGCTGGGTAGGTGGCGGTGCTGGCGGTGGCGATGCTGCCGGCTGGCTCCCTGGCATTGGCACCTCCACAGCGGGCGTCTGGTTTGTTGGGGGCCAGACACCGGCAGCGAAAGCTTTCCTGGTGTACTTGGCATGGATGAAGTTGTCCAGGGCTGACTTGTCCTCGTAGTGGGGCCTGTCGCCAGGCTTGATGCGCGCCTCCCAGTAGGCATCCCCAATCGCGTTGCCACACCTCGCCATGAAGTGCACTTGCTCGGGCAGCCAGGTGTCCAATGTGCAGGACCGCACCTAGCCATGGCATCATAAATTTCAGGCTCTTGAAAATCCGCAGAATTGCCTGTGTGCCATGCTTGAACACCGGTACATAATGAGCAAATGCTGTTGATGTTCAAGCTCACCTTGGACACATGCACGCCCAGCCCACGGTGGATCCCCGCACACCGCATGCAGATGAACACGCCACAGTTGATGGATGCCCACGAGGGCCGCGCCGCCGGGTCCGAGCCCTTGCAGTCTGCACAGACGCGGTTCTGCGGCAGGTCCAGCAGCTGCTTGATGATGGCCAGGTACTTCTTGTTCTCCTCGAAGCTCACGCCTTTGCTCTCACCCGCCCCCCTGAAATGCCACAGCAAGAGGTGTGGGTGCTGCAGCGCAAAAAGCACCTTGGATAGCACAGGCGCAGCGCTGCTGTATTCCTTACCGTAATGCTGATGGTGGCTCAGGAGTGTGTGCCGCAGTTTCTGTCAAATCCACGCTGCCAGTGCTGCTCCTCTGCAATTAGCACAAGAACATGTCATCTGATAGCGCCACCAACACAAAAGGTAGTTACCAAACTTGCAAAAATGCAAGTACACTCACCCTTCGTCGGGGCGCGAATGGCTCTGGGCTCCCGTTGGCTGCCCCCCTGCTCTGCGGCAGCTCGTCACGATTGTACCCCTTGTACTCCTTCTTTTTGGCCCGCATCTGTTCCCGCTCCATGCGCAGCCTGTCCTCATCCATCATCAGCGCAAGGATGGCAGCAGCCCTGGAACCACACAGCAGACCGTTGAGCTGAGGACTCAATTCTGGGCCCACACTTCTTGCCAATAGAGAACAAGGGAACTGTCACATACCGGTGCCGAATGTTGACACCCAAGTCCTTGCCGTCATTCGTGACGTACTCAAAGCGTTTGAGGTCTTCCAACTTCATGACCAGGTCCTCTTTGGCGAACAGTACACACTGTTCACTTCCTCGCTTCAGCAGGAACTCCAGCACGGTCAGGCTCTGTACACGCATCAGAGCAGTGAGCAACAGCTGACCTTAGGTGCAGGTCAAAGCATGTATGTAGGTCAGTTGTGCAGCGCGGCACCCAGCAGTAAGTACAAGACCTGATTACTCTGCACAGTTGCAAAAGCCTCAAAACTTGCCTTGTATACGTTCCTCCACTTTTCGGGTGGGTAACCCAGCCGGTGCTCCAGCACAGCCTGCACACAAAAGTTGCTCAAACCTACCCCTTCATATGGGTCTCAGCATGACCTTGCGAACACCTTTGAGTATCCCTATAAAAGCTGAAAACTTACAAAGATAATGCAGCAGTTCTGAGGGTCAAAGCTGATCTCAGCAAGCTCATTCAGTAGCGTGCCAGTTGGCCCCCTGCAGAAACCCAAATCCAGTCAGCCAGTGAGCTGTGTCACAGCACAGAAAAGGGACACACACGGTCCCCCTCATCCCAGGTTGAGAGTGACCGAGTAACTGGAACTGAAAGTGTACCAAGCGTGTTGCGAGAAAGCACTATGCTGAGGGCACTGAGGTGGCAGCATGGCACCCAAAACCCAATTCTTACCAGGCTTCGTTCCTCGTAGCTTCCCTCACTTTGCGTTCCAGTGCGGTGAAAGGGTGCCATCGCCCTACATGCAAAGCCTCTTTTCAGTAAAGATTCGTTTGCAAGTTGCCCAAGCTGGGCAAAGTCCACACGCTGCTCACCGTGTTTGATGGCTGTTATGTAGTCCTTCAGCCACGAGCTCCATTCCTTTGCCCGCACGACCGCCATATTGGAGATGCTTGGGGCAGGGCGAGCCTGCCTGACTGTGAGCATCTTAACACCGAACTGCTTTACACAACATCCATTTCAGTGAAGCAGCGCAAGGCAACTCGTAACGCTGCGAGCCAAAGAGCCAACCCCACGACCCTCCTCGTGAAGTTGAAGCTGTATCAGTGTACAGTCGACACTACACCCAGCACTACACCCCAACAAGCCAGTGATTGTGTCAACTTGAACCAGAGAGGTTGCCAGCATGTTTATATCGACAGCTGGAGCCCGGGTTTTTTCGCTGGCAGGGTCTACCCAGGGTCTGCTGCCAGGTGGCCACCTCCTCCCCTCCCACTTGTGCACATCCACCCCTACCACACTGGCCCCCCTTCTCCACCAACAGGCCTGCATCACTTCATCAACATTAATATCTGGACCCGTTGCCCACAAACTCCAGATTGTGCTTGTGAAACATCCCATCCAGCCAGCCAATGCGGCGTTCAATGCAGACCCATGATCGCGAGCACATCGTGTGAAGCGTCATGCTGTGAAACTGCCGTGCAGTCATGACAACCACCACCAGTCCAGCCACAGCAGAGTTGGCATTGACATGCATGACACAAAGCACACTCCCATAGCGGTGATGCCTGGCCCAGTGGGTGTGAACCCAGCTCCCAGTGAATGTATTGGCATTGATTTTCAGTAATTTACAAGCAGCCGGAGCTGTCCCAGCACACAACAGCTGTCCCCAACAAAGCAAGACACTGTCGCAAGAAGCAGCAGTAGCACGCGCCCAATGGTGTCGCGCTTAGTCCTTCTTCTCTGGCAGCACCGCGGCGGTACCGCGCATGCGACCCGTGCGGCGGGCGGCAATGAGTCCGACCTTCTGGCCAGGGGGGGCGTCGCGGCGCACAGTGGAGGCGTGCCCAATGTGTTGATGGTTACCACCACCATGGGGATGCTCCACTGGGTTCATAGCCACACCACGCACCTGTAAAGTGGCAAACACGTGGTTGACAACAGACCCATGATGCACAACACCACCGCGGTTCATGACATGCTGTGTAGACGATGATGGACACATCCAGCCCACTGCTGACCGCCATGTGCAAACCAGCACATTCCACAATGTGTGCAAGCGTACCTTGGGCCACGAGTTGCGCTTGGCCTTGTACTTGTGGTACGCGCGGCCAGCCTTGAGCATGGGCTTCTCAGTCCTGCCTCCACCAGCCACCTGGCCAACCATGGCACGGCACGTGCTGGGCACTACCTGCACAAAGGGAAAAGAAACATGCTGAGCATGCCAGCACAACCCCCCATGTGCTCAACTCTGTTGTGCCAGCTGTGCAACGCCCTTGCTGCGAGCCGCCAAGAGAGCATTCAATTCTGCACCCGCATTGGCTGCACAGCCGTGTTTACCCCCAAAGTTGAACGTCAAGCTTGACAGTGCCATGGCGGGACCATGCAGCCCTACCTTCTTTGCGCCGGATGGCAGCTTCACGCGGGTGATGCCAGCGTCTGGGTTGTGAGCCACGATGATGGCGTAGTCACCGGATGCGCGGGCAATCGCCCCCCTATCACCAGCTTTCTGCACGAGAACAGCGATGGGCATTTCAGCCCAACAGCTCATCAGCTCATGGCGCTCAACAGCCCACAGGCGAGAGCCTAGCGCTGCTGCCCAAGAAGGCCCCCTTCACATTCCGACTTTGCATGCCCCCCCACACACCCCACACTGTGCATGCAGGAGTGAGGACCATGTGCGCAAAGACGTCCCGCCCACATGCTGCAGTACCCAGTGTCACTATGCAGCTATTGTCTCACCTCCTCCAGGTTGCACACGATGGTACCCTCGGGCATCTCCCCAATTGGCTTCACGTTGCCAATGGCAAGGGTTGCCTTCTTGCCGCAGTACACAAACTGCACATAACCACAGGGTAGGGTTTCAAAGAGGTCCCAGCAGGGGTAGGAAGTCCTGTTCTTTGTTGCTGACCTCCCAAAATGCCCTGGGTACAGCTGCAATGATATGCAGCCCAGCAAAAAAATAACATCTGCAGCACGAGCTTACCTGGCCACTATACATGCCCTCAGCAGCGATGAACAGCTGCTTGTCATGCCTGTAGTGGATTGCGTGGCGGAAGGTGACCTGTTCCAACGTGGCAGACCCGATGTTAGCAAACGTACTTGGGAGGCTTGTCACAGTATTCAGTAACCCAACAAGGATGCTTCTTCACCTTGGCGAGGGGAGCACCACGGGCTGAATCGTGGATGATGTCCGTCACCACACCCTTCATGTAGCCATTGCGCTCTGCCGCGTCCAGCACGCGATGCTGTGCTGCTCCCTTGCGGTGAGTGTTGTGGGACTTGAACACACTGCCCCTACCTTTACGCTGGGCACGGATAACGCGACCCATCTGCACGACACACGATGCAAAAGTTTGCCACGAGGGGAAGCATGCAAATAACAGCTATATTATGGTGGTGGGGTGCGGCTCATCAGTATATTGCTTCCGCATGAACACTTCGGTTTCCTGGATGCAATGTCCTGTGGAAGGCGGCGCCCAAGCGGGCTGCTTGCTGCATATGTCACCCCGCCGCCCAGCGCTGTGCGTGTGGATGCAGTGGTGGTGTCAGGCTGCGCGTTACCTTGACGGGCAGGCACCAGAACCGCCTCCCAACTGAAAGAGGGAGTGGGCGGCGCGAGCAGCACTTCATAAAGGAATGACTTAGCCTCCTGCCTGGTGACCCCGTTGCACTGAGAGTATTGCACGACGCAGTGAAGGGCTCAGCACTCAGCGCTCAGCGAGTCTACTGAACCAGGGGAAGACAGCCAAGAAAATGCTTCAACAGAGAAAAGCGCCTCAAAAGGGCTTGCTGAGGAGGCTTTTGCCACCTTTTTGCTATAGCTTTTTGAAGTGCCTGGGTTTCGTTGTACAGCAACAGTTTTGAAACCGCCAGCAGCCCTGCCAGACAGGCCTTGTACAAGTTGAACATTGCTCTAGGGCCACTGCGTCCCAAGCTATGCGCACACAATAGAGCAAGCAAGCATACCCCATCCCAGTATTTTCTGGTAGGCCGCAGACACCAGTAACAGCCCGCAACCTGTCAGCCATTTGAAAGTGGACACTCCGGCCTTCACCCTTGCTGTTACCTGTCGTGATGGTGGTGAACTTGGCCTAACCCATACTGGAGGAGGCTATTGGGCGCTATGGACGCTCCACTGCGCACTCACATAAGGAGCGATCACACAAGGTGTGATTTTCCGATCCTTTGAAAGTTTGCGTCGACCCGCAGTTTGTTTGTGCACCAGTGCTGACCATAGTGTGGTTCCTATCACCAAGTAGGTTCTTACCCGCCCAACACCAACTGTGGAGATCCTGTCACAAGCATCAGAGGAGGCGTGCCCCTTGCACGTTTTCGCCGACTGCTACTGGGAACCATTTGACGAGGAGGGTTGGTGCGACTGCGGGGCATTGGGCGGCAAGGACGAGTTTACACAGCAGCGCAGTGGTAAGCCTTATCCTGAGCCATATGTGCGCCACAGCCGCTGTGGGTTGTGGAGCCTCTGATTGCACGTGGCCTGCCTCCTCGTGGAATGTGCAGAGTTTAAAAAGTCCTTGACCTTTTTTGGTATTTGTGTGTCACATTTGTACAGCACAGCTGCCGCCCAAGTGAGATGCTTGAGAGGCCGGATGCCTTTGCATTGCACACACCCTGTCAAGTTGCAGTTGTACCCAAGTGGTACATTCATTGCAGCTTCCATGCACTTACTTTGTGGGTTGCTCTGTTGTCCCTAGCACTCCTAAATAGCTGTTTTACCAAGGTTGCACCGCGATATCGCTCGTCATGGCCCTCCACCCCTGTTCAATGACAGTTGCGCTTCCTCATCAGACCGTCAGAGACCATATGGTACCCACTCCCCTGCTGCCGTGTTGCCCAGCCTTTGCCCCCACCCCCACTGCCACTGCCTTGCACCCGTCAAGTTTCACACCTGCTGTAGGGGTGCGCACTCCCTTGAAAGCAACCTCTGGCTGTTTGCAGGGCCGGGGCATGAGCGCCCGCTGCTATGTTGCTGCTCCAGAGCTAGCGCCCACCAGCAGTGCCGAGCTGTTTGTCAGCTTTGACAATGAGTCAGACCCAGAGGCCACCACCATCACGGTGGCGGGCCCAGACAGGCCAGACCTGCTGGTGCAGCTCACGGGGGCCTTCAGCACTCTGGAGCTCACGGTGGTGTCAGCCAACATCAGCACCACCCACAACAGCAACCAGGTCAAGGACGTGTTTGCGGTGGTCACCAGCGCGGATGCCAAGGTGGGCAGCTGCTGCGTTCACTGTTGCACCTACGTTTGCAGCGTGACAAGCATGGGGTGGGCTTGGCAGGCCTGCCCTTGGGCTGATGGAGAAGAGTTAGTTTGAAAGAAGAGACAGATGTTGCGACTGCTTTGTGTTTGGGCACAAGTAGTGTAAACAACTGGGGGGAGTTGTCATAGGGCAGTTGCGGTTGTTGGGTGATAGCCACTGGCAGCGGTGTGGCAGGTAGCATAGACATTAGGTGTTGTTTAGTACATCGCGTGCATCCATCCCTTGGACCAATAAAAGAACGTTTCTTTGTGTGTGCAGATTGAGGAGTCAGAGTTTGACAACATCCGGGCGCAGTTGCTGACGCTCATCGGGAGCAGCAGCAAGAGTTCCAGGCCAGCCATCTATGGAGTGGTCGCGGCAGCGGAAGTCAGGCGGTTGAAACCCCTGTCAGCAACCGTGCTGGAGGTAGGGATGGGGCAGGAGCCAACAGAGCACACTGAGTCAGACTGCCAGCTACGCTCTCACAAGTGTTTCACTGCATTCTGGTATCCTCAAGTTGAGCACAGACCTGCCAGGGGCACTACCCGTGCTGAAAGATGAAGCCATGGCATTGGCTTGGCCTGCGCTGTTGGAGTACCTGGCTACTACATGCGCCATATGTGCATCTACCATCCCACGCCGTGGTACCAACCCTCCCCCCATGGGCATGCCCAGACAACAAACCATCCCCAAAAGCCTTTTGGGTGCACCCTTAGGGGTGCATCCGTGCTGGAGCTTGGGCGCTGTGGACATGGCACAAGCAGTTGCCACTCGTGGGTCACTGAGCACAAGCTCACGCTCTCGTGAAGCAAGGCCAAACCCTAAATCCCAAACCCTTAATCCTCAAATCCAACCCCCCCAAAAAATGAGAATCAACTTCAAATTTACACCCACATACCCTATCCTAGGGTGACGCCTCTGCACTGGAGCTCGCCGCCGCGGAGATGGCCCAAGCCGCCGCCGCGCTCGTGAGCATCGAGCGCGAGCTGGTCACCCTGTCCTCCAGCAAGGGCAAAGCAGACACCGCCGCGCTGAGCTCCAAGCAGGGCGAGCGCTCCGAGGCAGCCGCCATGCTGGAGCGCAAGATGGCGGCCATGGAGGCGGTGCTGGCCGCGCGCCGGAGCACGGGCCAGGCGCCGGTGGTGGAGGAGCCGGTCAAGGCGCCGGAGGCCAAGCCGCCCTCCATATTTGCGGTGGGTTTATCACTAAATAATATTGCGTTTACTGCACCATTGTGTGGGTGGGGGGGAGCGGAGGGGGGCGGATGCACGGGGTTGGGCTGGGAAGCGGGGGGAAGCGCCGTTGCAGCAATCAGGTGGTTGTGCACTGGGATTGCCTCGATGAGATTGTTGGGAGCTGGGCACAATGCTACGAGCCACGTCCATGGGGGTTAGGGTTTAAGTTGTTGTGCGTGCGGTATTTAGCACCCTACAGGGGTAAATGACGCACGCCATGGCTGTGGCTGTGCCTTTTGGCTTAAAATTTTTATGCTGGCTCCTGCGGTGGCTGTGGAGGTGGCTACAGCACGTCCA
This sequence comes from Heterotrichella gracilis, assembly GCA_032358255.1. Lineage (NCBI taxonomy): Eukaryota > Xanthophyceae > Tribonematales > Xanthonemataceae > Heterotrichella > Heterotrichella gracilis. Next base: position 75,516 of record JAULBX010023296.1, on the reverse strand, counting down.
TGTACCCCACATGTACTTGTGGCCCCAATATTTCCCAAGAGTCCATGGCCTTATCTCTATGCGTGTGCTGTGCCCTGCAGCCGCCCTCCCTCACCGGCACCACTGTGGGCACGGGCCCAGCCAGCGGCACTGGCAAGGAGATCATCCTGCAGGGCTTCAACTGGGAGAGCCACCGCCAGCCATGGTACAAGCTGATCAGCGGAAAGGTGGGGCTCCAGAAACCCTGATATTGCCGGCCTTAAACCCCACCCCAGCTGCATTCAGGTCTGGCGTGCACGAGCCCTTGCACTCTCAGGCGTTGCATTAGGCGCACGGGCCTGCTCTACCCATGAATCTAACCCTACACCCCAAGCTTAAACCCTAATCCCTGACTGCTCGTGGTGCCCCCAGTGTGCGCCTCCATTCCCCACTCCAAGACACGCATTATTGTCTGCTAACGGTCTGTCAGACCATTATGGTGGAGTAGACAAAAACATGGTAGTGGCAATGTGTGCCTCACCTGGGCTTCATGGTCGCTGCAGGCCAAAGCGATTGCCCTTTAGGCTTCATCGCCATCTGGCTGCCCCCAAACCCTAAAGACTAACCCCAAAACCCTTACATCTGCAGGCCAAGCAGATTGCCGACGCGGGCTTCACCGCCATCTGGCTGCCCCCACCCAGCGACTCGGTGAGCCCCCAGGGCTACCTGCCCAGGGATTTGTACTGCCTGGACTCCCAGTATGGCACTGAGGCGGAGCTGCGCGACTGCATCTCCTCGCTGCATGAAAACAACATCAAGGTCATTGCGGACATCGTCATCAACCACAGATGCGCGCACACGCAGGTGGGTGGCATGCTGTTGTGGTTGTCGCGGGGACGGTGGTGGGATGATGGTGGCGTGAGTGGGTGGGCAAAGTATATGGGGCAGTATGGGACAGGGGCGGGGCTGCATGGCTGCATCTCCTCTCTGCATGAAAGCAACATCAAGGTCAATTATGCGGTCAAATATGCGGTCAGATATGCAGAGGTCATTGCGGACATCGACACCAACCACAGATGCGCGCACGTGCCGGTGGGGTTTTCGCGCTGCTGATTTGGTGGCTGGGGGCTACTGGTATGGGTAATGGTATGGGTGCGGACTGGTATGGTGGTGGTGTGGATGGGGACTGGGTGGGGCATAGGTGGCTGAGCTACTTGGCGGCATAGGTAGCTTTGCCTGCGGGTTTTCAAGGGGATGAGGGGTGGGGGCAAGTACCCCGACCCTATTTGCATCTGCCGCATAACACCCACTCCATGTGCAGTCTGCACACGCCGCCCACCTACCCTCACCCGCCTCTTTCCACCCCCCGCAGAGCCCCGACGGCAAGTGGAACCTGTTTGGCGGCCGCCTGGCCTGGGACACCTCTGCCATCTGCTCCAACAACCACGCGTTTGGCGGCATGGGCTCCTTCAAGCCCTACGAGGACTACCCCGCAGCCCCCAACGTGGACCACGCGCAGCCCTTTGTGCGCGAGGACCTCAGCGGCTGGCTCAAGTACCTGCGCAACAACGTGGGCTTTGACGGCTGGCGCTTTGACTTTGTCAAGGTGGGTGTTGTGTGTGTGGGAGGGGGTGGGGGGGCTTGGTGGTGGTGAGCTTTGACATTGTCAAGGTGGGTGGTGGTGGGGGGAGGGGTCTAGTGGTGGTGGTGGTGGTGAGCTTTATGGCTGGCGCTTTGACTTTGTCAAGATGGGTGGCGGGTGGGGTGGGTGGGTGATGTTGGGTGGGCAAAGGCTTGGGCAGGATAGGTTTGAGGAGGCAAGCTGCGCAATGTGGGCTTTGACGGCTGGCGCTTTGACTTTGGCAAGGTGGGTGTTTGGGGGGGGTGGGGGCGGAGGGGCCAGGTGGTGGTGCTGGTTGTGAGCTTTGATGGCTGGCGCTGTCTTTGCATGGGACTGATGGTTCATTGCTGTTCATTGGCTATTCGACAACAGCATGCTGAGAAGCCTAGCTCCCCAAACCCTAAACCCTACATCCACCCCGCAGGGCTACGACGGCAGGTTTGTGAAGGAGTACATCGACAGCACCCTAAAACCCTATCTCCCCAAACCCTATACCCACCCCGCAGGGCTACGACGGCAAGTTTGTGAAGGAGTACATCGACAGCACTGTGCCCCTCATGGCCTTTGGCGAGTACTGGGACACATGCTCATACACAGACGGCGTGCTCAACTACAACCAGGACGGGCACAGGCAGCGCACCGTCAACTGGTGCGACTCAACGGGGGGCACCGCGGCGGCCTTTGACTTCACGACCAAAGGTGGGGAAAGGGATGGGTGGGCGGGGGGGTAGGGCACCGGGGGGATCTCTTGCTTCACCGCCACATGAATAGTGGTGGCCACCCAGCATACGTGCATCGAGCCAGCGCTTATGTATACACACCCAACACCGGATGCATACGCATGCACAGTGCCTTGTGCAACCTACCAGCACCCCCCAGTTGCGCTTTCACCCATGTGCAGAATGTGCAGCAGGTATGATTCCTACAGTGAATAATTCCTGACGCCTCCCACCTCCCCCCCGTGCGCAGGCATCCTCCAGGAGGCGCTGAACAAGCGCGAGTACTGGCGCCTCATCGACAACCAGGGCCGCCCGCCAGGCGTGCTGGGCATGTGGCCGTCCAGGGCAATCACATTCCTGGAGAACCACGACACAGGTGAGACAAACAGGGGGAAATGTGATGCCTGGAACCTAGACCCCACATACAAATACCCATCAAATTCTGAAAGACCATGACACTGGTGCAGCCTCCCGGCTCGTTGCATGCACACGGATGCCTGCACTGAGCAGCCGACCCTACACTCCCAGCAGGCTCCACTGTGCACCACTGACCTTTCCACCACCACCCTCTCCTCGCAGGCTCCATGCTGCAGCATCGGCGTTTTGCCTAACCCTCTTTTCGTTTACTTAGTGTAATACTTATAATTGTATATCAAATAAAGGAGTTGTTTTTAATAAAGTAAAATCTTGCCATATGCCCACCCATGCAGGCTCCACCCTGCAGCATTCGCCCTAGCCCTCAATCCCGAACCCTACACCCTAACCACATGCCTCCCCCTCCCGCAGGCTCCACCCTGCAGCATTGGCCCTTCCCCTGGTCCAAGGCCGCCGAGGGCTACGCCTACCTGCTCACGCACTGCGGCACCCCCTGCGTGTTCTGGGACCACTGGGTCAGCGACCAGCACTCCAAGCATGTCAACGACCTGCTGGCGGTGCGCAGGGACTACGGGATCAACGCGCGGTCAAAGGTGAGGCTCCCTCCTGTCCCACCCGCCCTACCTCATTGCCTCCTGGCTTTTGTGCCGCATAGCTACCCATTGCTTTGCTTTTATTGATGCTATGCCATGTCTGTGGGATGCTTTGGTGCAAGTCCTGGGGCTCTTTACGTCAATTCTCGGTCTATAAGTCAGTAATTAGGAACAAAAGTAGTAGGTAGAAGTGCTTGGCGGTGCATGGGCAAAGCTCGCTGCTGACCTGGCTGTGCCACTGGAATGCGTGTAGTTGACAATTATAATTACACAAAGGTCTGTTAAGCATGTAATTAATGGTTCATCAAAGAAGGGTTTCATACAAGAAGGGTTTCCAAGCTGAGCAGTGGTCCATGTCATATCAGCGTGTTTATAAAGTGGGGAAGTGCGTTAGCGACAAGGCAGGTTGCGCTGTAACACCCAAACGGACCACAAAACCAAGTTCATGCCCCCACGCGCCTCCAGGTTGTCATCAAGAAGGCCCAGGGCGACTGCTACGCGGCCATCATTGACTCCAAAATCGCCATGAAGGCGGGCCCAGGCGACTGGTCGCCCAACAAGGAGAAGTGTGAGGGCAAGGAGTGGAAGATCATCGTCAGCGGGCCAGGCTTTGCAGTGTGGGCGGGCAAGTGAAGAGGCTTCTGCCTGTAAGGATCCAGACCTGGAGGCGAGGCTTTGTGGCGTGGGCGGTCAATGTGCGTTGTGTAGGCTGTGTGGTGTGGTGCCGCGCCCCACGCCAGGGTGTTGAATAGGGTACAGGGTTTTTCGCGCAGCACCCCATCCAGGGTGGTGGATGGGGCACAGGGTTGAGGAGGCAACACCCTCAACCCCTTGTACTGTTTACCCTAAGCATCCCATGCCAGGGTTTGGGATGGGGCACAGATCCGTGGTTGCATCAGCTGTACTACTGTGGGCTGCAGCGATGCGTGCACCCCACCTACCCCGCCCTTTTTTCCGAGCCGCGTGGTCCTGCAACCAGGATCAGCGGCCTACCTTTTTCATGAACTGCTATTTTCCGGTGGCGGTTGGGGCAAGGAGGCCCATTGGTGGGGCACAAGCAGACATGCGTAGCGTTTTTCCTCTGCACCTCAGCTGATGGGTGCCCTAGCCACTGATATAGGGTATTTTGGGTGGTCCCGTTCACCCTTCGCTAGGGTAAGTTTAAGCAGCTGCAGAGCGAGCAGCACAGGTAGCTTGGCGTGTGGCGCTGCCAAGGTTGGTACCCTACAAGCATGTTGCTGTTTATTGGCCACAAATTTGCGGTTAACAGAATGGTTCGTAGTTTTTTTTCTCTGGACGTGGGAGGGTGCACAGTGGGTCAATGGGGGTGGGGTGGGGGGTAATCCTGACGTGAACACCAGGGGCAGTATTTTTCAAAAATGTGATCAAGGTTGACAACGTTTGAATGCATACCGTGGGGTTATTGAGGACTTGTGGGAGTTTTGCATTCACCCAGTTTCACTTCCACATTTGCACTGCCGCCTGGCACAAGTGCTGATTATCTATACAGCGTTTTCCAGTACCATGAAAATTGCAGACTTGAGGGCAGGTATTGCCCATTATAGCTAGGTTCCTGATGCACAGCCTGTACGCCGCAAGCAATACTTTACTGCACTGCCAGACTGCTGTGCAAGGGTTTTTACCTGGACCTACCTGCAAGTATAACGTTGGACGTCAGTGCGGCAGTATGCCCACTACCCCAACGGTTAGTGGTTACCACCGTTTGGTTCTCCAATTTAGAGTAGTTACTACAGCATGTGTAGGCTGAGCTACTATTTCAGAACAGTGGCAAAGCGGGTGGTATGTGCCAACCACATTCCTGCACTGCCATTCCATTCAGTGGCCGGGCCCCTTGTCAACCCACAATGATTGTGCACGTGAGTTTGTTACTTGTAATCAATTGTAATTGATTGTCAGAACGAGAGTCCCTAATAGTAACGGCTTTGTCACTTACTTTGAAAGCAAATATAATCATTGGGGGCAGTCGTCGCTGAAACTCCTGGTCCAGGACAACATGGCACAGCTGTCAGTCCGCCACAGGTTGCTCACGCATGCTACCCCACTGGGGACCGTCCAACGGCATTGGCAACCATTCAGTGGCAACGGTTGGGGACCGTTCGTTACCACTCAATGTCACAGGCTGTGACAAACACCACCAGCTAGGTCCTTACACAGGCCGCAATAACTGCAAGTAGGAATAGACTATAGACTACTAAGTAAAACCTGTCCCGTAGCTGATCAGCCTGAGCCCACCATGTGTGCACACTCATGTTGCCCCCCATTGGCGAATGCATTGCACGCTTCCCTCCTCTTCAATAAGCTGACTTGGTACGGTGTATGGAACCCTTTTCAATGACAGTTACAATACGAATGCATAGCCAGCAAACCCGTCCCGCATGAGTCTCACCCCTCCCAATCCAATACACCTCCGTACTGCAAAAAATGGCGCCATGCCAATGGCTTGGCTTCTATGAATAAGATTTACTCATGGTGGGTCACCAGCCAGCACCTCGAGGCTCCCAATTGCACCATCTTGCCTCTTGATCGCCATCCTGGTAACTCACTTGGTTGTTTTGTAGGACTGCACACGTACACAAAATCAGTTGGATGCAACAAGGAAATGGAGAACACCATTCGCACGGTTGGGATCACTGAACAACTTCCCTCCCTGCTGCTGGAGCCCACTGGTTCCGGTAGAGGGCTCAGGTACCTAGGGGACCTAGGTACAGTCCCCTTGGTAGACTTCAGGGGAGGAAGTCATAAACCACTCAGTCGGGTCTCCTAGAGCGTGGGAAAGGAATGCTTGTGCAAGGCCAGCCTATCCTCAACTTCTTGCTGCATGATCGCATTGTTCCAGTGCTTGCCAATCAGCGCAGCATGGTTAGGGTTCAGGGCTTAGGGTTTAAAATACTAGCCAGCCAGCGCAGCAAGGTTGCTGTCCTCCTTCAGCAGCTCTATTGCCTTCGCATCCCCAGCGGACTACATTTGGTCACACTGTTTAAACCCTTGCCAGCGCCTCACCTTGACTTTCTCTCTCGCATCCAATTAGCTACCTTAGGGGGTCAACACACAGTCGCATTCGCTCCAACCCTTGGCAGAGCATCAATTTAATAGGGCCCGCCGCGGCTTCATTATCTATTCTCGTTATCATTTATTCTCCTTATTCTCGTTATTATTTATAAATATGATACCATGCTGATATATTGTATTCTCACCTTGACCTTCTTCAGCAGCTCCTTTGCCTCTGGGTCCTTCTCAAAGTGGTCCCTCACGGGCTGCAGGATGGAGTTGAGCGCCTTGATGAGGGCGGGCTTGAGGTCGCCGGGGTGCAGCGCGCCACTGCTGTAGTCAGCCTCCAGGTCTGGCATGGAGGTGTACGTCCTGCGGTTTTGGAATGTAGGGGTAAGACGGAGAACAGCACAACGTATCTTATATGCGATCGATGTGCGACAAATCTAATTCAAGGGGAAACTAAATTAAATATGATTACTGATTGATTAACAGTCTTGCGAGTGGATTTTCTGACGAAAACCATAATTGCCCTTTTACCCTTGATCATGCCCATTGGGACTTCCACTTACTTGCTGCCCCCGTTTGCCTCTGGCCGATCCACAGTCAGCTCCCGGCACCAGGGCAGCACAATGTACTTGATGTACTCGATGCAGGGGTTGCCCTCAACGACCTATAAATCGACCCACAGGAACTCAGATTGCGCAAGGTTGACACATGGTAGCAACAATGTCAGGGCAGACCTGCTTGGCGCCAAGGAGCAAGACTAACTTTAGCCTAGCTATATTGCTGACATGCATGTTGCTTGATAAGGATACAAATAATATAGGGTCCTGCGCATTTCGACGAGACATAGGCTACATGCTGCACAGAAGCAGGCATTCCCTGCAGCGGAGAGGTGCAGAGCAATGCATGCAGCTCACCTGTGGTGGGCAGAATGCCTTTTTGATCTTGAGCTTGACATCCGCCTCTGTGTCCTCCATGAAGATTGCAGAGTTGGGGTCGCTCTTGGACATCTTCTCCTGGCCCTGGGATGCGGGGCGGGATGGCAGGTGGTGGGGATGAGTGGTAGGGATATTATGTGCATTGGGGACGGTGTGTGTTGGGGAAGGTGGTTGCTGGGAATGGGTGGGTGTTGGCATTTGTATACGAGAGGAAACGTGGGAATGCATGTCAGGAATGGTGCACTGCCGATGTACATGCAATCATAGGGCGGGCTGTCCTGCACAACTCTTCAAAGGCTGACCCTGCACACCTGCAGAAGGCCTGGCATCATTCGGTGCGACAGGATGACGGGCTTGAACTTGCGCTTGGGCTTGCACTCATCGCAGTACTCCCTGGCAAGCATGTTCACCTTGCGCTGGTCCAGGCCCAGCTGGCAGATGTCAGCCTGCAGAGCAAGGCCAAGAATGGGGCATCAGACAACCAGCTGTCGTCATTTCCATCAGGACATTGGGAATGCAATGGCGCCCCTGCTTTTGTCAGGGACCCATGTCCCACCATGTCCGGCAAATGCACGAAACCCCCCCCCACAATTCCAGTGTTTCCGTTCTGGCCAGCCCTTCAACGAGCTATGGCGGCCTTGATGGAGGGTGTATAACTTCAGAGTGCTGGCCACTTGCCTTGAGGAAAAAGATGTCTGCGCACTGCATGACCGGGTAGAAAATTTGCGCTGCCGAGAGGTCGTCAGTCTCGTTGCGCCCCATGATCTGCGAGCACCTCACTATCCGCTTCAGGTTATTTTTCCGCGCAATGTCCATCACCAGCGTCCAGTACTCGTCTGGCCGCTTGTTGATCTCCTCTGATGCTGACAAGAACTGCACGTGCTCCATATCCATGCCCACTGCCTTCCAGATCTCCACCATGTACTTGCCCACTGTCTGGATCTTCTTCAGGTCACCGTCCATCTTGTTGTTGAGCTGGGCAAACCAGTCTGCCACCCTGAAAAGGAACCCACCAGAGGGTCAGTAAATCACTTTCAGATGTTGCTGTCAGTGACGGAGGAGAGAAAACACGGCGCACCAGAATTTAAACGTGATGCCACTTCTCGTCAGCTTGTTCACGTTCAAGGCCTTCATCACCCCCTGCAAGAGGCCCAAAGATGGGTGGGCTCCACACTATGCATGCATGTGCCCGTGTGCATGCATGCATACGGCCTCACTATACCTGCGCGATGTGCATCCGTCCCGAGGGCTCAAACCCATCATAGGCAAATATCTCAGGCTTCTTGTCTAGCAGCACCCGGAGCTCGGCAGGTTGTATACACTCCTCCCCCACGCTGAGGCACAGCGCCACCTTCTCGTCCAACGTCAGCCTACACACCGTATCATAAGGCAGGTGAATACGCACTGAACGTAACAGGATACAGCTGACAGGATACAGCTGGCAACTTGTTACAGCTCCTGTTATGGTAAAACGTCAGACAACTCACTCCTCTTTGGGCTTGATCATGAGCTGCGCTATGTCGAAAGTCAGCTGCTCAACAGCCTGTTGCGTCTCCAACTCTCCGCCAGTGTCCCCCATCCTGAAATCCTCGAGGTTACCTTGTGATGCAGCTGTTTTCCTCGCTAGTTTGGTTGACTGATGCTACACACTGCTCTGCGATAGGGTTGAGTCCCAACTGGGCAGTGACTTGTTTTTGCACGTTTTTTGCTTTGACAGAGAGCTATCCCCAAGTTGGAACAGTGCAACAACTGATGAATATCAGCAACGACCCACTTTAATGGACGCCATAGCTGCTCGGGTGCAAAGAGCCGCCACAATGCATGCAAGCTTTCGATGGACTAGTTGCGAGGTACCGAGCACCCTAGTTTAGGGCAAGTCCCTTACCCTAATACCCAATCTATTTTCGTCTATTTTACCTGATATACCAGGTACCAGGGTTTCCAGTCTCAGTTAGTACCTGGCACTCACCACTGGAAAGGCAAATTTATTGTTACAAGCCGTGCAATAGGTGAGCACACGTACGTATGCATTCTAGGTTTCTAGTGACTACCACGTTGGTTGAACCTCGGGATGAGGCCTTGGGAGCAGGATTGATGAAACAAAACCGGTTCACTGTGTAAGCAGCTCTTCAGGATGATCCCAGTCCAATTATGTACATATCTAATGAATGAATGTAACTAAATAACTAAGATGTATGGTTATGTTGGCGATGCCCCATATTTGTTGAGCAATCGTAGCACGTCAACTGCACACATAGTGTGCGTGCAGGATAATTTGAATAGTCTAGTACGTCACACAGGTGTGCCGGTGCTCTGTATGTACCACAAGCAAAGGTACCTCGCGCGGCACAATGCGCCCTAATCAAGCAAAAAGACCGTACACAGCCCTTGGCTTGCGTAACAGCACCTAATCAATGGTTGCAAAATCTAATGCTCGCCAGATGGTCTCAGCATTTGCACTGATGCTGAATACTGAGTAGCAGCAGGATATGAACCCCAAGCACGGTATACCATCCCAAAAATACCTCTTGCTGAGCAGCACTACCCTCAGCAGCGGCTGATCGCTACAACATCTTCCATTGCCTGGGACTCAAAATACCCCACGATCCTGGCCGCTGTACTGATCCCATCTGACCTGATGTGGTCGTTATACTTGGTCAGCCATTGCCCGCGCCTCAAAGTAGCCCACAATCTGGTCACTCACAGCCCACACAATGGCCTGGCCGGGGGGGATCCTCAGCAGGCGCGGCAGCAGCCCCTTGTACAGCGCGCGGATGCCCTCCTCACGCGGGATGGTGACCAGGGCATTGAAGAAGCCCGTGTAGTGCGTGCCGGGGGAGCCCTTTTGTTGTGCCATCAGGCGGGTCTGCATGCAGGTACATAGATGGAGAACTTGTACAGGCGGTGGGTTGAGGAAGTGGGATTAGCAAAAAGGAGCGCGTTGCCTCCTGTCCAAAACGCTCCCACTAACAGGCCAGTACACGAGCCTAGTTGCTGACACAATCAGGCAAGAAGGATGCCACACACTGCTGGAGACGGACTAACAATGGGGCTAATCACAGCAAGTGCCACTATTTATTGTTCATCAAGCGTGTTTCAACGACCCAATCCACACCGCCTGTGGCAGGTGTGCATTCACCCATGACACGCACCTTGATCACATCGAATGGCCCCGTCGCCACGGGCCCCAGAATGGCCGCTGATGCCCCGGAAATCATGGACTGCCCGGGGGACAGCACGGTGCCATCGCCCTCCTTCTTGCCCCAGTAGATGTTGTCCAGGTTGTTCTTGGCCCAGAACAGGCACATCTGGTTGGTGCCGTTGCGCAGCATGGTGGGCGCGGCACCAGACCACAGGCCAAAGGCCCCCTCCTCCCGCACGATCGTCACAGCAGCGTGCACCGGTCCCTGCACACACATAGAATAACACGCTGGGCAAGATGGCGAGGTTTGCCTTTCATGCAGAGCCAATGGAACTGAGGTAGAACATGCCGGGGCTTTTTGCTTGGGAAAGCAATTGCGCACGGCAAAGGCATTGCGCTCGCCAAGGCGATGCCCAACGCCATGGCATTGCTTCAAGACGCACAAGGCTGACAGTCCTAAGTAACAGATTGCAGCAAGATTTTTTTTAATTGAATTTTAACATAAAGCCCACCTTGTACTTGATGGCTGCCTTGTCCATGCCCTTCTGTTGCTGCAGCCTGATCTTGACCACCTCAAAGGGCGTCACAATCAGCAGCGCCTCAGTCACGCCAGCACAGAAGCCAGCAAACATCCGCCGGTGTTGCGACAGGTTTCCATCCTGTACAGGGTTTGACATCGTGGGAACATCGTGTAAGGCAATGCACACAAGTCAGCCAAAACCATGACTCCAGGTCTAGATGGCGGTGAATAAAGGTGGCCATATCCTTGGGGCATGAATATACAGCAAAGTAACCCTCAACAAAGGTCACGGCGCACCTTGTCCCTCAAAAGACCTCCGTAGAACGCGTTGGTGCCGAACCGCAGTGCGTATTTGAGGGTCAAGTGCGTTGCAAAAGGGGTGAGTCCCTTCCACAGCGCCCGGGTGCCCTCCTCCTTGATGATGGTGTTCCCGCAGTGATAGATACCTAAAACCACACCGCCGCACGAGCCACGTCAGCACATCGTGAGAACAATGCTTCAAACACAGCATACTGAGAGCCGCGGAGGTCAGCAAGAAAGAACTTAGGGCCCGTGTAGACCCTAGACTCTAGGGTCTAGGAGAGGGGTACAAAAGCTGACGGGCCACAGTGGATATGCATACAGTGTGGTTCATGTGCAGGTTGCCTTACCCCTGTATTTGCCATGATGGTCAAGCTGCAGGCGTGTCTTGATGGTGTCGATTGGCTGCAGGCAAGTTGCCTCCACCACGCCTCCCATGGACCCTGAGTGAGCCAAAGCAGTGAGTCACATTCAAGTTGATGACGCCTAGGGACGACACGCCTCTACCATTAGCCTGTTTGAAAGCATTGCATGCCTAGGTAACGTTCAGCTTGCAGCCAGGAAGCATGGCTTGTGCGAAAAGCTGCGTGCGGCAGGCGGGGGTTTGCAACGTGCCGCATGCATGACACACGTGCCGAGACTATAAGAACAAAGTACACATGCCAGGCCTCCTGAGGGCAAGTCAGCTTATGCTATCTATATTAGGTACTTTGATACCTTACCAGTCACAGGCATAGATGAGTCATCATCGTTCCGAACGCCGACCTGACTGAGTGCATGCATTGCGGCAGACTGTGCAAAACGCTATGCACCAAGGGCTTCCAGCAAGCAGTCTCAATACTGGCGCAACAGAATTACCTGCCAATCCCTTGATGGCGGGGTGGATTAACACCTTTTTCCTCTCCTTCTGCGCTTCCGGTGCAGCTGCCATCTTGAAAGTGTGCGAATTGCGATAGGCGAGACCTACTCCCAACAGTCACTGACAATGCCCTGCAGCAATGGAAAGTCTGCATCAGGGTGTTATCAACGCAAACCTGCGTGGTTCTCAAGCTTGCGATGCCTTTGTTACTGCAGTATCAGATAACATCGCATGCACCTGCACCTACCTTTTGGTGGCAGAGTCCGCCGTTGTTTATGGGAGGGAGTGGCAGCGTACAAAAGGAATTAACAATGTGATGTGACAGCGGATGACAAGGCTCGCAAACGCAATGCGTTGGCCTGCTACGCGTTCCGAGCCTGGTCTCGACGACACTTTGGTGGCGAAGGCTATTATATCAACCCGTTTGGCACGAGAGCGCTCAGGCTGGAAGGCCCCCGGGATATTGAGACAAATGTTCCGATTTGGCACTCCCCCGTTCTGGCACATCCAGAAACCTGGGGGGGTAACCTCCACGGGGACCCTGCAAATGTCGAGGGGGTCCCAATTTGCATCCTGATTGGCTGCTGAGCTCAGCTTAGTGACGTGGGTAGGGCAGTGACCTCCTCGTCAGCATGACTGCATGCTGCAGCTCGCCCTTGCAGCCACCCCACGTGCCCCATTGCGATATAAAGGCTTTGAAAACGAAAACTTGCTCACAAAGGAAAAGGAAATCAGACACATAGGACGTCAAGTGTTAAGCTGGACCATCAGCAAGTACCGGTAGTGTCACACAACAGGCCTATTCCTTCAGCATCCATGACAACGGGTGAACAGGCTGTGGTCACACGTTAACAACCCAGGGTCAGCTAGTTGCAGCAACTCCTGCGGTGGTGGTTTAATGCATCACCACCTGGTAGTGCCTTGTCAGTGCAGTAGCGCCTTGCCAACATTGTCATGGCATGGCATGGCAACCAGCCCTCACAGTGTGCGCGCCTCCCTACCCTCAATGCCCCATTACTGCCCCCAAACAGCTCAATACATATACTCGACACGCAAGGGCATAGGGTAGAGCTTCCACAGTTGCATTGTCTCCCCAGCACTTCTCCAGCAGCAATTCCCCGCTTCCCATACCACAGCAGCCCTGCAGCGCCAATCCCCAACGCCCCGAGGAGAGCGCTTTTCTCCCCATGCGTGGCGTGCCAGGGCGATAGGGCCCTGTCAGCGTCCTGCAGGTGTGCTTGTGGCAGCGTGACACCACAGCGGGGTTGAACTCAAATTCAAATTCTTCCAAATGGCGCATCCCCTGGAAGGCGCTCTCCTCCCTCCCCTCAGTCAAACTGCCACAAGCACACCTGCATGTCAAAAGATGCTGACAGCACCCTATCATCTTGGCACGCCACGCGCGTCACCCGATCGCTGTGCCCATCCTCGGTGGCGTCCCCCAGGCCGTACAGGCTGCTTAGGGTCTGTAGGGTTTTCAGACAGCGGAGGTCGACCACCTGGGACGAGGGAAGGAGGGGAGTGTCAGCGGGCTTCGGGTTTTTATTCTAGACCCTAAACCCTAAATATGATGTATTGGGTTGTGCTGACTAGACGTAGGGGTTGAGTGGGTATATTATTTAATTCGAAATTCATGCCTTTCACTCAGGGTTAGACCTGACATGCCAGTGGGCTGTTCAGGGGGGAGGGTCAGGCCATGTTAGCTACGCTGTCTGTGCGCAGCGGCTGGTGTAAACCCAGCAAATGCGCTGGGAGTCGAAATTGCATATCCCGCAGGGCCGGTGCGCATGTAGCTGCGGCGGCCAGTGGCTATGCTCATGGGGTACCACAGCCTGGCACAGCCACTAACCGCCGCCAGTACATGAGAACCGGCGCTGCGGAACATGCCACCCCAATTCCCAGCGCATTTGCTGCATAATGCCGCACACCCACGGCAGCCGGCATCACGCCGCTCGCCCTGGCAATGCCCATGCCAATCCAGCTGGCCCGCAGCTCTTCTGCGCTGGGCGCGAGCTGCTGGCCAGTTGATCGGGTGTGGGCCTTGCCAGAGTGAGTGGCTAGATGCCAGCTGTCATGGGGCGTGTGTCTGCGCTGTGCATGAAGGAATGGGTGATGCATGGCCAAGATAGGTGTGTGGGTGGTGCCAGCTGTACGGGGTGACTGCTGACCTGGCTGTATTTCCAAGAAGGCTTGTAACCAATACCTAGGGCTTGTGTTGTGGGTACAGATACGTACTGTGTATCTCAGCCCCCTGCATTCAAGAAACCCCAAAGCCCTACACTGCATGCTTCACACCACACAATCCCTTGCGCAGCATGCTGCTTGACATGGACAGCTGTAAGCCAAACACTAAACCCTAAACCCTCTGAGCCGCACCGGCACTGCGCAGTCAAACAGCTGAAAGCCACCCCTAAACCCTAAATCCCTTAGAAACCCCTACGCAGTGACCACCGCACCTGTACCGCGCCGTCAAACACACCGCACACCAGCAGGCGCCCATCTGGTCGCAGCGCCATGCCCGCCACAGGGTGCCCCTGGGACCACAGCTCGCCTGCAGTGGGGGAAGGTGGTGTGAGGCAGATCGCCTGCGATAAGAGAAACAGGGGAAAACAACACAGTACAGATCGTCTGCAAGGAGGGAAATTTGTCATCAAAGCATTGGAAATAGTCCAAAGTGACAGGTTTCTAGGGATTTAGGGTTTACCAGAGGATGTGCCTTGGCCCACTCACAGGTGCGCCTCCTGCCTGCCCGAGCGCTTTAGGGTTGAAAGTTGAGGGTTCAGGTTTTTGGGTTCAGGGTTCAGGGTTTACCTGAGGAGGTGGGTTGCCCCACCGACAGGTGCGCCTCCTGCCTGCCCGATCGCGAGTCAAACACGCGCACACAGCCATCCACCGCCCCGCTGATGAGCACGTGGTGTGCATCGTCCATGGGCTCAAGGCACCACACCCACCCCTGGTTGCCCTCCAGCCTCGACACCAGCTTGCTGCTGGCCACATCCCACAGCTTGATCTGCGCGCAATTTTGGGGGGGGCTGGGTGAACAGGAATGGGGGGCAAGAACACGTGAACCGTTATGGAATCCTGACCAAACCATGGGCAACTCATAGGAGAGCCCCTAGACAAACTTTAGAGTGAAACCCTTGTCGTTACTTTGCTGCTGCCCACATCCCACAGCTTGACCTGGACACTTTTCCCTAGCCCGTCCCCTTTAACAATCCTCACTGCCACCCCCATGGTCATGCGAGGCAGGCAATCCTGCTCAAAGGCCTGCAGGACCAGTAAGTTCGTTCCATGCTAGCAGGTATGCAGGTTACAAACATTTCAACAACATTCATTACAACTTGAGGCCTTCCAATCGTCTACTTTAGATTTGACTAAAACTGTATATGTATCCATCCTCCTGATAGGTTGAGGATTGAAGGACCTCAATACCTATTGTTTCGCACCCCCACCTGCAGGTCATTACACCCCGAAGACAGGCGCGTGCAGTCTGGAGTGAGGGCCACACAGCACACAGAGCGGGTGTCTACCAGGGTGGGGGACTCAACGCTACCCGCATCCAGCAGCACGGCAGTGGGGTGGATGTGGGTGGGTGGGGCGCTGCTCTCGGTGCTTGGCTGCCACAGAGAGGTGAGGTGGGTGAGCAAGGCATCGAGGAAGCTACAGGGTCCATCATGGCTTCCGTGTTGGGCTAGCTGTCTGAGGTCAACCTATACTCTTAACCGTATATAAAAAAAAACATCATCCTCCAGCAATAGTCTCTCCGTAGTGCTCATGGAGTGGGATGGAGCGGGATCCCAAGGATATACAGACGTGCCAGTGAACATGCTGGTGAATGCCAAATGCATACATAGAAAGACAAGCATTACATCGAAAGCATTTGCAGGAGCTTACCGGCACATCCCACAGCCGGATGGTCCCATCGAACGACGAGGTGGCCAGCATGCCAGGCTGGCTGCACACCCCCGGCACCGCCTGCACATGGCCGCACAGGGTGGCGCTGTGGCGGGGGACCAGGGCGGGGCCGGCGGCGCACAGCAGGTCTGACAGCTCCTGCGTGGTGAGGAAGTTGGGGTTCAGGGTTTAGGTTCAGGGCGGGGTTGCTCAGCAGATCTGACAGCTCATGCCTGGCGAGGAAGTTGGGGTTTAGGGTTTAAGTGTCAGGGCGGGGTGCGCAGCATGTCTGGCAGCCCCTGCGGGGGGTACGGAGGAGGGAATTTGGGTTTAGGGTTGGGGTTGCAGGGTTTAGAGCCATGCCACCGGTGGCCAACGGCTTTGATAGCCGTGCCGGGGATGATGGGGCAGTGGTCAAGTTACAGCTTGCGTGCTACAGGGTGTAAGGCAAACAGTGCAGCCCCGCACTGACATTAACCGTTATCACCACTGCCCATGATGTTGCCACTCAACCTCCCACGACCCCAAACCCCAAACCCTAAACCCTACATCCACCTTTAACCCCATGGTGCACGCGTCCTCAGCCGGCGGCAGGTGCATCAACTCTAAATTCTAAACCCAAAACCCACCTCCAATCCCATGGTGCAGGCTTCGTCAGCCGGCACCAGGTGCATCGACTCTAAACCGTAAACCCTGCAACCCACCTCCAGACTCATGGTGCAGGCTTCGTGCGCCGGTGCCAGGTGCATGGACTCCACATACTGCAGCAGCTCGTCTCGGGTGAGGCCATCAATCTCCAGCGGGGACAGGTCGATCACATGCACGTCCCCCGTGAAGCCACAGGCTGCCACTCGGCAGGTGCCCGCCAGCTGGCATGCGTTGAACAGCCCCGCCAGGTCATCCTCTGGCTCCTGGATGAGCCGCTGGTGGACCCTGAAGGGTGCAGATTTGAGGTGAATTTCACAGGGGTCATGGGTATGCAATGGGTAAGCAATGGGTATGCTAAGGGCTGGCGGATCACGTGCACATCCCTGTGAGGCCACACGATGCCACCTGGCACGTGGCCACCGCTTGGCAGGCGCCTGAACCCTATACCCTAAATCCTACATCAAGGAAGCGTGCCCCAAGCCCCCCCACCCCCAATTCCATTTCTCATTACGGCGGAGAGAGGTGACAAGCATGGCAACAACCCCAACCTACTACCTCCCCAGCACCACCCCCACCTGCCATACCCCCCTTGCTCGCTGTCCAGCTGCCACAGCACCAGCTCAGATGCATCCCCACTGCCCTGCACACCCGCGCTGAGGGCCATGCCTGGGGGGAAGGGCGCCTCTAGGAAGCGCACCCCAAACACAGGCTGCACCAACATAGAGGGGACTCTCAGGGCGCCAGGGCAGCGGCTGGATGCACATATGAAGGCCCTAGGTGCAAACCCTAGGTGCAAACCCTAGTGCAAACATCCGTGCTGCGGGCCATGCCTGGCAGGAAGCGCACACCAGACACAGGCGCAGCACACGCATAATGGGCTCTCAGGACACGAGGGCATGACAAGCCCGGGTGGAAACCCTAGGCGACCGCCTTTGCCATAGTGGTTGTGCATTCACCAACATTCAGAGGGGTTCCGGTGCCAAAATAGCAGTTGGCTCAGAGCAGCAGTTGGCAGTCAGCTGTTGGCAGGAGAAGGGGCAAGTGGCAAGTGGTGTGTGTGCACACGCTCCTAGCACCTACCCCTGTGTGTGACAGGAGGGGCTGGCAGGGGTAGGTTCCAAAGGTCAGGGTTGGGGGTTAAGGGCGACAACCGATGTGTGTGCTCCTAGCACATACAAGAAACCTCATACCTACCCCTGTATGTGACAGCAGGGGCTGACAGGTGGCGTCTCCACGGGCCCAGCGGGCCTCCCTGGCATGCCGGGTCTGATACAGCTCCGCCCAGTGGGATGCGCTGGCGGGAGTGGCTGCGGTGGTGTAGTGGTGCGCAAAGGTTTTTGCGAACGTGTCCCTGGAGGGGTGGGGGCGGTGTGGGTGGGGCAGCATGGGGGGTTTTACAAAGTGGAAACGGTACAAGGTTGGCTGTTGGGTTGGTCGGCAACGGGTCGTGAGAACGAAAGAGGCGAAACTTGTGGTAGTGATGGAATGAGGTGGGGACGTAGTGCAAAAGGGTCCCCAGGGTAGGTATGCTGGGTAACGACCAGGGTGGGCACAGCTCACACAGGCATGTACAGGTCAGGTTTCATTTCACCACCCCAACCCAACTCACGAAACGTGCGTTTACCTCCAGAGTGCATCCTCCGAGGCCAGACGTTTGCAGCGCTTGTCTAGTTGGCGCACCGAAAGCATATCGGGCACAGGGAGGAAGTGAAGCACATGGTGCAGGCAGCCGTCCGGGAGGTCGTCCCAGTTGGACTGTGGGCCTTCTTCAGGTAAGACACCGTCTGTGCTGCCGTCATCCATGCTTGCGGCTGGGCGTTTAGGGTTACTGGTTCCTTCCCGGTGAGAGTGGGTCGATCGAGGGGTGGGTGTGGCCGAACCCTAAACATGCATGCATTCACATGGGCGCATTTACGACACTCACATACGACGAACGGTCCAGTGGCTCCTTCCCGGTATAGACTAAGGGTTGCAGGCGCTTAGGGTCTGCTTGTGGGTATGAAGCGGCTTTGATGTTTTTACGCGACACAATGTACGTCACGAGGGCAGGTACGGTCCGAGGGCACTAGAGTGTGAGGACGCCTTGTCCCAAATGAACTGGCTATGAAGGTGGTAGCATGACCGCCAAGCGCAACTGGTTATCTATCTGAAGACCAATGTCAAGCACTTCTGTTCACCTTGCTGGAGTGCAATTGGCGTATGTCACGTCTCGCACCATATGCATGCATGCATACGCACCACTGCTCGGCTTTTATAGCAAGGTACCTCCGTCATTCACACACTTGTAACAAACTTTAACCAACCACTCACGATGGAACCCCAAGGTGTGCTATTGTACTACAAGTATGTCGACCTCCGGGAGGTGCAAGTCGAAGTCAGGGACTGGATGGAGCAATCGTGTAGGCAGTTGGAGCTTCGCGGCCGGATACGAGTTGCTGAGGACGGCCTGAACGTGACGGTAGGAGCAAGAAGCACTCACTAGTGTCTAGGTTCAGCCAGATAGCCAAGGCTGGCACCATGGCAATGGCCACAGGACGTCCTACTCGAACAGTAAACACAGGGGACTACCGGCTCCCTGTCACTGATAAGGGGACAACAGACTCCGCCCGACGCAGCCCAGCTCAAGGTCCCACCTGCAGTGACCACTACAGTGACAGCCACTAGTAAATGCTGTGGGCACGCCCACTCCCTCAGCCCGCCATGTCACCGCCTAGATTGGCGGCTCCTTGCACAGCCTCCAAACGCCACACACAAGCCCTGGTAGTGCAAAACCCCATCCAACCTATGGTGAGCTCTACATGGAAAGAGCTGACCACGCCACCCCCTCATTCCTGTCCATCACCTGCAGGTTGGCGGGTCCATGCGCAGCCTGCAGCAACACATACAGGCCCTGGAGGCGCACCCGCTGTTTGGGTCAGACATCGACTTCAAGCTGGCTGAGTCGGGGGGGGCGCTGAACCAGCAGGCGGTGGAGGCATCCAAGTTCAGCACCCTCACGGTGGCCCTGTGTAAGGTAAATATTTATTTTACTAATTTTTTTATTCTTTACTGAATAAGCACACATGCGTGGTTGCCTTGCCGCGCTATGGACCAGGATCCAGCTGACAAGGTAGGTGCTTTGGAAGGAATGGTGTCATCAGCCAAGGGTTGTATGTGGGGTATGCCTACAGCAGCACCGGGGTTCACAGCGCGCAAGCCCTTAAATACATACCAAATCACTATAAACATATCAGGAATAAATAAAATTGCCACGCTATGGACCACGCTTTGGACTAGAAATATATTCGATTTCCTTGCTGCGCAGGAAGTAGTGACCATTGGTTCTTCCCAGCGCTCAGCGGCCGCACCCACACACACACAGACCGGCACAGGCAGCGTGGTGCCCTCCGGTGCCCGCCACGTGTCGCCCCAGCAGTTCCACCAGGCCCTGAGGGAGGCGTCACAGGGGGGCGCAGAAGGGGAGGCGGTGCTGCTGGATGCGCGCAACCTGTATGAGACGCGCATCGGCCATTTTGACGTGGTGTGTGTGGGGATGGGGTGGTTGGGTAAGGGTTGCGCAGCGCCATAATGTCGCGAGGCAATTTGTGAGAACCTGCAACTGCACCTTGTTTTTATAATTATGCTTAAGCATTTGTTGCTGTGCTGGGAGTGTAATATGTTACAAAAATCATCCTGACGAGTAATGAAATTATCACAAGGGAATAACAAATGCACAATGATCATCGTATTATATTTACGTTTTTCTTGTAACCTAATGTCAGGAGTTTGTGTCTGGACCCCCGGCTGGGACAGCAAAATTGTAGGCAAAAACATCGCAATAAAAACACTCTACATACGGTAGAATACGAACCCTTTTCCCTCTCACTCTCAGGAGGGCGTTTCTCTCCTGGACCCCCAGCTGCGCTGCTTCAGCGAGCTCCCCGCCTGGCTGGACGCACACCAGCAGCGCCTCAAGGGCAGGAAGGTGCTTATGTACTGCACTGGGGGTGTGCGCTGCGAGCGTGCATCCGCCTACCTCATGGCCAAGGGGGACATGTTCAACGACGTGCTCCAGCTGCAGGGTAGGTCAACATGCATTACCCAGAAATCTCTCAGAGATTTGGGAATTGCTTAGCCTGGGCTGCCTTGAGGTCCGAAAGGACAGTGGGGGGCTTAATCATGACTCTGCTGTTAACTCGCAAACATTATATTACACATCTGAAGATGCACTTAGCGTACCGTCCCCTGTCTGACCACCCTCCTCCACTGCCATCCTGCCAGGTGGCATCCAGCGCTACCTCGAGGCCTTCCCCGATGGCGGCTTCTTCAAGGGGAAGAATTTTGTGTTTGACGAGAGGGTGGCGGTGGGACCCACTGACCCCACCGCACCCGCTGCAGTGGTTGGGTGCTGCCTGCTGTGTGCCAGGCCATGTGATGACTATGGGCCCAGGCAGCGCTGCGCCAGGTGAAACATGCTTGTTAGGAATCTTTCAGCTGCACCCTGCAGTCTGCCTGTTGCATGCTACTCTCCAGAGGCGCCGCATGCTCACTGTCTGTACCTTGTCTTGATGTTGCAATCATTAGTACTGATTCATTGCTCGCTGCAGGCTTGCCTTTGGATTGTTCTTTGGATGAGAGATGTGTTGGTCCCCTGCGTGCCTTTTGGTGTCCTTGCCCTTGCCTGGTCTCTCCTCGTTCCTCAAAACATGTAAAAAACCGATGCATTCCAAAACATCGGGCATTGAAATGTATCAACTTCCTGATTTCCATGCATTTCCTTCCCAGGTGCCGCATGCTGGTGCTGGTGTGCGGGGAGTGCGTGGCCGTGGATGCGCCACCTGGCGAGCAGCTGGTGTGTGAGATATGTGCCAAGCGCGGCTGCATACCCTCAGGTGGGGTTATGTGTGCTTACCTGCTCATAACATGTTTGCGCCAAGGGCTGCAGCTGTGGACCTACAGCTTACGTATGTGCAAAATGCGCAGCTATGCACAGTACCCAAGCAAGCTATGCATGATTACTAAAAGGTTTACTGCATTAAGTATCTTTGCATAGTAATCATTTCTATGGGTTCCAATGAAGACCTGCAAAACAAAATCGTAATATGTGTTATTTGGGTTCGGATGTGGTGCGTGGGAAAATGATGGCATACGGCAGTACGATCGCAGAAATATTGCTCATGCATGGTGGGGTGTGTGCAGGTCCCGGTGGCAACCCTCCCCGCAAGCTCAGAGTGCTGTGCTTACATGGCTTCAGGCAGAACGCAAGCGGGCTAAAGGTGGGTTGTGCGGAGGGTACATGGCTCGCCCACTCGAATTGCAGGCACATTGCCTCACATTGCAAGGGCACGCAGTGGATGAAGGAAGCCATTAACTGCATCAATTTGAATATGTTTCCCATGGCCTTTGTTGAGCTGCTTGCCTTCAAACAAAATAATCGTTTGTATATTTGTTAGCCGCTTGGCCGCACAGCGTTCCTAAGGAAGGAGGAGCATTTTGCAACGCCTTTCCTGAGCCCTAATTTTCCATCCTTGCAGGGCCGCACAGCATCCCTGAGGAAGAAGCTGCAAGACATAATTGAGTTCGTTTTTGTTGATGCTCCCCATGAGCTGCCGTACATCATCAAGAAGCCAGTACCGAAGGAGGAGGGAAGTGAAGCAACTGGCAACGGGGAGGAATTATCAACAGTCAGCGGGGAGGAACCACTAAAAAGTACCAAGGAGCCAGTTTCCCAGGGGGAGTGTAGCAAGGCGACTGGCAGCGGGGAGGAACCACCCTCTCTGGATGCTGAGCTGGCACATCATGAGAGCATGAGCCCAGCTGGCAGCAGTGGGGGCACATCCATGGAGGCAGGGGAGGCTGGCAATGCTGAGGGAGGGATACATTCCCCTCGCGGTGTTCAATCACAGGCTGCAAATGGCCATCACCACAGCACGGCAACAACCCATGTGGCAGAATGCTGTGGTGAGAACGCAGATGCTTGCAATGCGCCGATGCGCAGCCAAGAGGGACCCACCACAGCACACCAAGGGGAGCAATGGCGTGCTCAATCAGGGAGGACAGACATGCGCCACGGTGGGTCAACGGCAGCTGCACCTGTCGCCAGCTGTCACCAGCAAGGGGTGCGCCATGACCATCAACACCAGCGGGAGGGGATGCCAGCCCCAAAGCGGGCCTGGCTCATGTCCGAATGGGAACATGAGGCCATGCAACAACCAGGGTCCCGTACCACGTGGGTGGAGGCGCCCCCCCACGTGACTGACAACCAGCACAGGGGGCAGAGCCTGGGGTGGGGGGCCAGCCTGGCGGCCCTGCGGGAGGTGGCGGCCACGCAGGGGCCCTTTGACGGGGTTTTGGGCTTCTCGCAGGGCAGCGCGGTGGCGGTAGCGCTATGTGCGCTACAGCAGCAGCAGTTGCAGCAACTGTCTCAACATGATGATCCGACACAAGGCACCCCATATGAGCCAGGATTGGGTACCACAGAGCTGGAGCTTGCCCACCACCCCCCACACGCACTCCCTGAGACACAAGGCACACCTCATGGACCAGCTGGTGATGGCACTGCGGGACTGAAATCGTCCCACCAGCCACCATTTGGATTCAGATTCGCCGTCTTGTGCTCGGGCTACCTCCCCCAAGCGCCCTGCCTGGAGCAGCTCCTGGCTGACGTGGCGCCAATCGCCCTGCCCTCCCTGCACGTGTTTGGCTGCCAGTCACATGACCGCCAGATCAGCACCAATGAGAGCGAGGCGCTGGTGGATGCCTTTGATGCTGACATGGCGCAGTGCGTGCGCCACGCGGCGGGCCACATTATCCCGGCCAACAAGGCGAGCGTGCAGCAGTACAGGGCGTTTTTCTCGCAGTTCCTGGTGTGAAGGGCAAGGGGATAAGCCCGCGAGATAGATGTGCACTAGGTTCAGGACCTGGTAACCTTAACGAATCCAGATCTCGTGTTTGGGAATGAGTATCTCAACTGCTCAGGCTTGCTATTCTTTTGCTCTCCCAAATTTTGATTGCTGCTGCATTTGCAGATTTTGAAATGCTCCATGTAGTTTTATTACATTACCACCGTCTCCATTTGAAGACTCTTCTACCACTGTGAAAGTTACTGTACTTGGCAAATACTACCCCTGCGCATGGCCTGGAGTGACCACCAACTGGATTGCAAGTTCAACATCAATAAGAATAAATTGAGAACTTTGCACATACAAGTTGTGTGCCACAAAAACATATTATATGTCGCATGTGTGTGCATAATGACCAGGTCCTGGCAGTGTTAAATCATGCTGCCGCAGGATGGGGGAGCTATTGACGGTAATCTACCCAAGAATATAGTTCAAAATGGCAACACTGTTACTTCACAAACAGTCGGTGCCACCAGGCTGGTGCAAGCCAGTGGCCCCTTAACTCCGCCTTTGTGCATCCCTCTCTTTCTTTAAAGAAATAATTTATTTCTTTCTTTCCCAAACAGTGCACGGCGTCTCCAGGACCATGGAGGTCATGTCAAAGAGCCAGCTGTCACCGTCTCCATGTTTGCACTCGCTACATCTCCGCCCTTGCCAATTGGAAGCTACTTGCTGATTGTTCCCAACCACTTGTCCAGCGCCGCTGCTGCCTCCTCCCAGCGCGTGTCCTGCACACACACATACACATACACATGGGTACCGCACACCACACAGAGCATACCCTCCCCGCCTCGTCCCCTCACCAAGCTGGCCTCCACAACTCTTGCGTGCAGCGCCACAGTTGCCACACGTTGCTGCACACCCGACACACCAACCCCCACAGCATATTATCCATCTCCCCCTCCACCACCCACCCACCCTCCCCCGCCCCACTCACCAGCTTGCAGTCATGCCCCATGCCCCGCAGCATACCACCCCGCTGTCCCCTCCACCACCCACCCTCCTCCCACAACTCATCAGCATGCAGTCATGCGCCATGCCCTGCAGCATACCATACTCCCCCCACTCACCAGCATGCAGTCGTGCGCCATGCCCCGCAGCACCACCGGCTCCACACCGTAGTACCCACCCAGCTCCCGCACAGCCTCCACATCCACCACCAGGTCGCTGTCCCCACCAAGCACAAAGGCGGGGGGTGCGCTGGGTGGCGGGGGGGGCAGGGGCACCTCTTTCATCATGTCTGACAGGTCGAGCATGCGCACAGGGCTGCAGGCCGCCAGCTGGGCTTGGTACCTGGAAACGGAGGGTTGTAGGGTTTAGGGGTTCATAATTAGGGTATTCCCGCAAGTAGGAAACAGCATGCGGTGTTGATTCTCTTGGCGTGAATGGGAGGGGCAATTTTGGCGGGCCGAAGAGTAATGCCTTTTACTCTGTTAATGATTCCTCCTGAACCGATGGAGCTGCAGCTGGGTTGATAATGAGGACGGTTGGTGGTGGTGTGGGTACACGGCTGACATGGGGATATCACGCTGCATGGCCTGGTCCTGCAGCGTTGTAGTCGTACAAGAGAAACACCTATCTCCACCGAAAAGGCATGGACCACTGCTGCGCATGCCCTTACATGCTGCACACATAGGCCTGCAGCAACCCCATATGATTTCACCATTAATAAGGATGGCTGCTTCAAGCCCTGCGATTGCTCACCGCTTCAGGTCCTCCAGCGGGATGTCTGGGGAGAAGAAGGCCTCCCGTGCAGCGTCCAGGCTGCGCGCAAACGACTTCCCCACAAAGGCCCTGCACATGACCACACACGCCGATCGAACATCCAACTCGCAGCGGTACATAGCACCACAGGTGTTTGTAGTGTGCCAAGTAGTAGAACTAAAGCGCAATAAGCGTGTCAAAACCCCATGGATGCACTGCTTTATTACAGCACAAAACGGTTGGCAGCACATGTGCAAGAAAACAGCCCAAAGCAATTACTGACTGCACACTGGGTCCAAGAGCATTTGGCACACCATGTGATCTTGAAGGCATCCACCAGGGACCGCTTGAACACCCGCGCCACAATCTCCTTGTTGCCTGTGTGCGGGACAGAGCACAGGCATGCAACTCCAGCAATTGGCGGCTTGTCTTCCAGCTGGGTCACATACCTGCATAAATTCACCACATACATTAATTGAAGTAGACAGTTTGCCCCTTGCTTTCTCACAGTGAGAGACCTGGGGAAGGAGAACACATGACAGAAGAAACTGATACTGCCGATATTATATTATGTCGTATTATATCATATTATGCCATCATTATTCTGTATTACCGTACACATGCACATCGTTGTGCCTTCCTGTGTATATGCGGCATCACTCCTTTGCCTATATTGCGGCCTGCTGCATTCCTTAATCAGACAAGGCAGCTGCAGGTCATGCGGCAATTTTCTGCCTCACTTTTGCACCAAAAGGCCTCCGAACGAGTGTCCAATCAGCACTGGGGCGCTGTCCATAGTGGCCACAAAGCTGGCCAGATCGTCGGCATGTGACTGCAATGTGCCCCCAATTTTTAGGTCCCCCCGGTCGCTGTCCCCCTGACCCCGCAGGCTGACGGCATAGGTGTCGTACCCACGTGCAGAAAAATAAGGCATGAAGTTCTCCTGCATGCCGAAAAGGTAGGTTAGCAGCGGCATCGATATTTCCCCATTTTGTGGGGGATGCAGAATGATATGTACCTTCATACTGCAGGATATCCCC
The DNA here is from genome assembly GCA_032358255.1 of Heterotrichella gracilis. Lineage (NCBI taxonomy): Eukaryota > Xanthophyceae > Tribonematales > Xanthonemataceae > Heterotrichella > Heterotrichella gracilis. The sequence goes on along the minus strand of JAULBX010023296.1, from coordinate 49,309 downwards.
TCTCATGTCGCTGGTGGTGATTTGTAGCCATGCGGCAATACAAATGAGCAACTATTTCATCCTATGCAGCTGCAGATGGGTGGTCAGCAATGGACAGATTTTGGTGCACATGCAGGGAATAAATTCGGCGCCGATGGGCAACACCTAGGTCCCATGTGGTCATGATTGGTTCTAGTATATCACACCCCGGAAAAAACAATTGGTTCGCAGCATGGTATGCAGTTGCAGCAGGGGCGTGCACGTGTAGCGCCACATACCTGCCAACACCATGCGCCATGGTAGGAGCCGTGGATGAATAGTAGTGGTGGCCTGGCGCCCTGCAGCGCCACCAAGGGTGGGGTTACCATGGTATCTGCTTTGTGGTGGTGATCAAGGTTTTGTGGCTGGTTGTGGCTGATTGTGAACTCCACCAAGTTTGTGACCGGTCACAAAAAGGTGCACACACTTTGTGCCTGATTGTTGCTGGTTGTGGCACTGGCCACAGAATTTTCTCTGCGCTAGGGTTTAGGGTTAGCAGCATGGAAGCATTCCCCGGTCTCCGTTAACTGGCAGTGGTCAATGCCCTAGCAGGGGCAAGCAGGGTTGGCAAAGGACATGGCCCATTTGTCTCCTACACTGGCGTGTGTGGCGTCCTAAACCCTAAGCTCTCAACGCCCCAATGAAAGTCTCCCCTGTGCTCCGAGTGCACGAGAGCAGCCGGTACCCCATCCCAGTGTGACATACATGGGTGCAGCCACTGGCCTACCTGTGAGACTGCTGCTGGGAGGTGCAGGACTTCTATGGTGAGGCCACAGGGGAGGAGGTGCTGGCTCCGCACCACGGTCCTGCTCAAAGCAGGGGGTGTAATGTTTAGGTTGCGTGCAGCTTGCGGCAGTGGCGCAGTTGGGTCGAACGCACAGACAGAGGCCTAGGATAGCAGGGTTGTGCTTCGACAAGTGCCTGCACATGTCGTGCTGCCGCACAGTGGTGCGCCGTGCTGAGAAGGGCGCTGGGTTTACCTTTCCAGTGGTTCAGACGCTTGTGTTGTAGCCTGTGGGACACACAACTGCCTTGCTCCACGCCTCCTGCCATGCCCAACTTTGGTGCTGGTGGGCAAAGCAACTTGGCTTACTTGGCTGGGCAGCTGTGTACTGGATATAACCCTGCTCGAGTTCACCAGACCGCTCATGCTCATGCAGTGGCCATTGTGCGCCCTGGATGTTTGCACTGCCTGTGGCGCCAAGGACTGCAACACATGGCGCTTAGTGGTGAGGTGGCACGCTGAAAGGCGTGTACAAGGCACCACACACAGCATTTTGGAGGGGTGTGTATATCCTCAACAGGAACTCGATGCCATCCACGACGATGCCATCAACAACCCGAGTGTGAGTTTGTGCATGACTTTCTGAACTCACAGATGGTCTCTTGCTAGTTGCTACTTGCGTTATAGAATAGAGCCCACTTTGCAGGGAAAAGAAGTGCAGTCTTATCTTGGACCAAGTCCAAGCACTTGGTAGCGAAACTCCACCGACCGGCGCCTGTGTGACCCAAGGACCTTTGGGCAGGTATTTTTAAGAGAGAAAGTGCACTGTCTTCCACGCTTTCAACCTAATAACGCGTGGATAGCCTATCCTCAATGCCTGCCTTATTCACTGGACAATCTACACCCTGCGTTGGACGTACAACGGATGCATGCATGCGGTTATGCATGCATGTGACAGCCGTGAGATAGTTGAGCGGGCTGGCGTGCTTCGAACCGTTTCCACGGTGCTTTCCAGCATAGAAATATCAAACTCGTAAGTCCGATCGCTTTCAGGCGCTGGGGTCGAAGAAACCACGACTGGCGAGGGTTTCTTCAAACCGCCCATGCCCAGCTAGTGTAGACAGGCATGGCTGGCAGGGGCAGGGGTCGAGGGGGCTGGGGAAGGGGCAGAGGAGCTGCTGGTGGCCCCGCAGCCAGGGATGACGATGGCACAGTCTTGCCCACGCAAGTCTCTGGGCCTCCTCCCCTCTTCCCGGTGCGACAGGTTGCATATGCATGCATGTGCAAGCGCGCTTGATTGCTACCCCCTGTGCACTTTGACCACCTGCATAGCTGGTTTTAAGACTGTGTAACTTGGAAGACTTAATGTGTCCCTCAGTTCCTTTTCTGGGTGTGTTCAGGAAAGGAAGTTGCCGCCTCTTCCCACACAGTCAGCTGACGATGAACGCCTGCTGGTGAGCCACCTGCTGACAAAGTGAAAACCCTGAATAATGTCATGCAAAGTGTAAACCGTAAAAACCTGTCTGCAAGTGGAAGTCAGTGGTCATGTGTCGTCATGTCACCAAGACCTTGCTGTTTGCAATGTTGCATGACCACACTTTGAACCCCCACGTGTGGTGTCGTGCAGCGGCGGAGGCGCCAGTTGCGGTCATTCTACAGGTCATCCCCGTACCATTTACAGAACAGTAAAACCTCCACCGGTAAGCACAGACTGCTGAGACGTCACTCTGCTCGTCAATTCAATACAACCCTTGCAGCATGCCCACCACCACAACCCACACCTGTTACCTAGGACCGGGGGCCTCGACACACCCACCGCAGCAGTGCACTTTGCATGGTGTGTAGTATAAAGTTGCACCTGTTATTGCTGCCAGGTGGAGACTCGGATGTACAGAGCTATTATGAGGCGACGCACTCGCGGGGGCGCCCCAAGTGCCTCCCCCTCACATCCGTACTCACCTTGGACAAGAACTACTTCCCAGAGGAGCTGTACAGCACCAAGGACAGGCAGTGAGTACAAAACATGGTTAGACACAGGGGGTGCAGGACAGACCGAGCAACTGATGTGTGGCGTGTATGGCGATTGTCAGCTGCATTCACGGATTGAGGCTCAGCTTCTAGTGGTTACAGGGGAATGTGGATTGCATTTCCTACGCGGGCACGGTAGAAATGCGGTGGTGTTGCGGTGTCAATGGTGCTTGTTTGATAGGGTAATGCATGTCCGATGCAACAGTTTGCCACACCCCAGGGATCAGCAAGGTGCTTAGTCAGCTGTATTAGCTCCGAGGGACATCTGGGAAATGACCGCTGCAGCTTGGTGCTGGCATGATGTTGAGCACTGTACAATAATGTGTGATGCGACCAACGTCAGCCTGACCATCGCCATGAGGCTAGTGTTTCTAAGAAAGCAACAGCATGACAAATTCCTGGCTGTGGTGCTTCAGGGCATCTACCCGAGCAGCCACTGCCAAGGCCCAGCAGCTCTACTGGCAGAGCCAAAGCAGGACGGATGAGGAAGGTAGGTACAGGCACCATGCATTACCTAACTCATTGCTTTTGGCTCAGTGCTGTACCTTGCCGCCCATGATTCCTCTTGCTTTGCCCGTTTTATGAATGGGCAGGGTAATGTTTTATTCCATTCTTTTGCATCGCAGTGCGTGACTGAACACCTGCTCTGTGCATGGCAGTAGCCGTCGTGAGAGCAGCATTAGGGTTTAGGATTTAAGCTTCGCATGCCGTGCTCACGTCATGTTATTGGGCATTTCCTTTGGTTTGCAGACCTAGGCCGACTTGATCAGCTGGCCAGCATAGAAACCAAGCTGGCGGGTCAAGAGGAAGGGGAGCAAGGGGAGGAAGAGGGCAAGAGGAAGGCAGAGGCGGGGGATGAGGAAGCTGCATTTGAGGAGGAGGCGGAGGAAGAGGATGATGATGGAGATTACTACCAGGTGGGTGAATAATCAAATAGTCTAAGGAGCCCAGTACTAGAAGTGATGCAACTGTATGCCAATGTATGCCTTTCCAGTCGTTACTGAGCATGGTGATCTGCCCGTGCATTGGACTCTTTGCTGTGTATATGCTGTGTAGGCATGTGGTGAATACTGTGTCTTAAGTATGAGCGAGCATTTTGTTTGCAGGGGGAGCACTTTGATGACGATGATGAGTATGGCGAAATTGACGATGGTCCCAATGACGAGTCATGGTACTGAGGACCATACAACCACTAACTGCAGACTGCACAGAAACCTTCGGTTGCAGCTGTAAGGCCATTTGCTAAATTTATCAGGGCAGTTGTTCTCGCCGTGCTAGTCGTCAACTTGTCAGTCGTGGGCGCTTTTCCTTGTATCATTGCAGTGCTCGCAAAGCTCCCACCATCTAATAACCCTTAATGGATGTACACTTACAGTTACAGTGATAGGTATGCTTAGCCGCCTATGGCCTATGGCATTGCATGGACTACACTGTGGCTTGAATGGATTTTGAACATAAGCTGAGTCCCCAATGAACATGGCTTTTCAGGCAGTGCACCATTTTGATGTGTTCTTGTGGTGCCGTTGTGCTTTTGTTCAATAAGCTGTCAGTGCACGTGCTGCAAGAGCCTCAGCAACTTGGGGTATCCCAGGAACCCTAGAAAAGTGATGTACACATACGGTAGCTCGTCAACTACGGCACAATGTGGTGTCATATGCGCCCAACCTGGTGTTTTTTGCTGTGTTCACCTTGGCGGCATACACTGTAGTTATTATTAGAATAACCGCCGTCAATATACATACACGATGTCCACGTTCACGTTCAATGGCATAACTAAATTGTTGGGCGAAATATATTTAATGAGATAAACAATATCATTTTTATATCGTTTGGTCCAACACCTCTGTTAATCTTAACCAAACCTTTCGGAAACCTCAGATTGACGATATATCATTGAATGGAATGTCGCACGCTGGGTGTCTAGGGGTTAATATCGTGTAAAAGGGTGCAGGGGTAGGCACCACTGCATATGCATGCATAGTGGGTGTCCGAACAACAAGTGTACTCATCTCATATGTGAACGACACTTGAAGCTTGCCACGGGGTGGATGAAAGCCACTTCACTATCTATCGTCTTTTAAAGCTGTTCCCGGGCTTGCAGCTCTGGTCTATGGACGCGGGCACCATTTGGCTCTGGACGCATTATTGCACAAGCTAAAGGTTGCAGGGGTTCACAAACCCTGTGGCAGGCTACACATAGGAGTTCTGTAGCTGTGACCAGCCAAGTAGGCCACGCAAAGCAGGGAATTGCTTTGCAAGCGGAGTACAATGGCAGTGAGCATACTGGATGACCTGGGCGCTGAGGTCAATGGGATTGTGTCACCGGTGTCACTCTGTATGGCCCTGACTGTGGCCTTGGTCAGGGTGTTGAACCCCAACGGAGAGTCCAACCCTTCCGCTGTCCTCATTGCCTCGGCATACTACTCTGAAGACGTGAGTACTGAACGCTTGCCTGCAACGTGCCCGCAAGAAGCGCCATACATTGTAGGCAATGCTGTATCCCTTTGCTATTTCTTTAGGCTCAGCTTGCCTACAACAGGTGGCACACTAACCACCCCTCCCAAACAAGATGTGGGTATTTGGGTTAATATGCATGTCAAATGCCATAAGCAAGCAGCACGTCTGCTTGAACTTTGTTCATGTTCCTGCTTGGTGTAGGCCGATGACTCAACAGGGACCAAGATGCTTGGGTCCCTGATCAACGCAGCGATATTCGTTGGCTGTGTTACGGTCATGACTTTCGGGTTGCTAATGCTCTTCAAATATGGGGTAGGTTTATCCAGATGGCAACCCTGCCAACCGCATGTCTTGCTGCAGCTGCATGCGCTTGCCATATGGCTACCTAACATAGCCTAGCACAATGTTATTGCTCCAACGGATTTGCAGCCTCCTCTGACAAGCCTTTGCCACCTTTCTTAGTGCACCAAGGTGATTTATGCTTACATGGGCTTTGCGGGCTTCAGCATATTCTTTGTGATGGCTGGCATGATCACCCTGCAGCTGATCAGCAAGGCGCAATTGCACCTCGATGCGATATCGTACTTCTTCATCCTATACAACTTCTCGGTAAGCACCGCTCCCCTTAACCTGCATCAACTTAATTGGCAACCTGGCTTACTCACCGTGGGTGCAAGGCCCTATACCTGACATCATACACTATCGCAGGTGGTTGGTGTGGTGGGCCTGTTTTACCTGCCAGTGCCAATCACCATGAAGCAGGGCTACCTGGTCCTCACTGGCGTGATCGTGGCATTTGTGTTCTCATGGATACCCGAATGGACGACGTGGGTGCTGCTGATTGCAATGGCCCTGTACGATTTGTATGCGGTCCTCACGCCACATGGGCCGCTCAAGGTATTGTGTGTGCCACATGGGCAGCCTGCGTCAAACGTGCATAGCCTGTTTTTGCACCCCATGTGCGCCGGCGGCGTGCAAATGCAGGAACACAGCAATGGCAATGCATGGATGGGGGCATTTCCATCATGCTGCATGGTCTTGGAAATTTTTAAAACCTGTCATGGCGATCATCCAACATTTTTCTGACAATTACTTTAATTATCATTGATAAACCCGTAAATTATTATACATGTCCGTATGAATCATCACTAACCATCATTCAGTCATGAGCCATCATTAGTGCATGCTTACAGGTGCTGGTGGAGCTGGCCAATGAGCGGGATGAGGACATCCCAGCGCTGGTGTTTGAGTCCCGACCTACGGTAAGACTGCTCACCTGTTGCCATGCAGCTGTGCCTAGTTGTTCTAGGGCAGCTGCGCAACCTTTGCACAGGCATCGCTGTCCCAATCTGCAAGCGTCATTTAAAACTGCTACTGCCTTGCAATGGTCCCTTGTGTTTGCTTAGCCCACTTATGAGGCTTGCATTGAGGGGATGATGCGCATGCAGACACGCGCTTTGGAGCGGCAGCGCATGGATCGCCAGGCCCTGCCGGTCCAATCCCCAGCCAACGCCGCCATCACCCCACCGGGCGCCCTGCACATCGATGTTGCTGAGCAAGCAGCTGCCCCAGGGCGAGCTCCGTACAGTGCGCTGCCACAGGTGGCCCCAGACCCCAGTGAAGGGTCTAGGCAGGAGCAGCTGCGACCGGGCAGCAGGGGTTCGCAGGCGGCGCAGGGTGATGGCCCCGTGCAGGCAGATGGCGAGGAGGATGGTGGGGATGATGATCGGCAGAGGCTGCTGGGTGCGTGCAGGGTGACGTGTGGCATGGGGAACAGGCCCTTGTGTGGCTTGAATGCAATCACAAGCTTGGACACTATCAGTGCGACATGCGCAGCACTGTACATTGCATGTGCCACACCTGATTGTGCAGTGTCATATTACCCACTTGCTTGCGTCACCAATTAGATGCACCTGCTGACTGGCATGGACAACCCCCCTCTCCTAGGCAATGTTGGCTTGTCCTCGCCGCCATCCGGTCCAGCCCAGCGGCCATCCTCGGCACTGAGCCTCGACCCTAGCCACCCAGAGGCGCAGTACATCCTCAGTGCCCGGCACAGCACAGCTGGCCCGTCCGGCACCGTGGTAGAGGACGCCGCTGATCTGCCGCCCTCGCCGCACCTGTCGCGGGTCCTCATCAAGGGGTTGACACCAGTGCAAAACAGCCCGGAGCTTGGTGGGGAGGGGCGGCCGGCTTCGGCTGGCGGATGGAGGCCGGTGGCTGCGCATGACGGGCGGGACAGCCCTGAGCATTCGCAAGGTAGCTGCTGACGTTGGTAGTGTGCTGCGATGCTGGTGTTTGTTAGATGCGGTACCAGTGCTTCAGCTTGTCATAATGAGGCGGTGGTGTGTTGGCAATTGATATAATGGTTGACTTGATCATGCCACCATGACTTGACCATGACCATCCTTGACCATGACGTGGTACCACCATAACCTGACTTGACCATGATCATGACCAGACTAGACCATGAATGGCGAATGGATGCAGCGTGGATGTTCCTTGGGCATGGCACGGCTACCCCTGCATTTCAGACTTAGGGGGTGCATCCTGTTGTCAAGGCTTGCATCATGCCATACAGTCTTGTACATCCCACAACCACTGCCCCCATGTTGTGCCTGCAGGCCATGCTACATTCATGCTGGAAGATGATGATGACCCCTTTGGCCTGCCTGACACCATCAAGCTTGGCCTGGGCGACTTCATTTTCTACGGTTTACTTGTTGGCCGCGCCGCCATGTATGACTTGCTTGCTGTCTTTGCCTCGTACCTGGGCATCATCGCTGGGTTGTGTTCAACCCTGATACTGCTGGCCATCTACAGAAAGGCCTTGCCTGCACTCCCTATTTCTATTGCACTAGGGGTTGTGTTTTATTTTCTGTCGAGGTGGGTGTTGGAGCCCTTCATTCTTCCACTGTCTACGCAGCTGTTGTTCTTCTAGAAATGGGCACTGTGGGAATTGGTCTGCCAAGGTTGTTGCAATGGCCATGCAATGATTGTGCACATGTGGTGTGACTGTGCATCCACTGGTGATTGCTGCACAGAGGCACATGCTCGCTCCGCGCTTGGTCCATATTTGTTACAATGAGCGTAATTCTTTTACTATATGCTGTGGCCCTGGGACAACAACCCGTGCAAGCCCATCTATTGCCATTGGTGGTGCCCCTATCGGCGGGTCATTGCAGGATGACAACGATGTTACAGCGGAACTCAGCAGTCAAGCCAAGATGGGATTAGTAACCTGAACACTGTGTGGTCCTGTTGCTCCTGACCAGCAACGTTGTACAGGGATGGGTCAGGCCTCACGTTACTTAGACTGCTGGCAAATAGCAACACTGCGAAAACTGGTTGGTGCCTTTTCAAAAAGGGGCCCACAACCATGCTGGCTGCAAAATAACGTCAAATATATGCCAAAGGCGGGAAACGTGCGTTGGGGCGTCCAGTCAATAATCAGAGTTAGAAGTAAAAGCATAGCTGAGAAGGTTGTGAGAGCGTTGACGCTTTCAAGACGTATAACCAAGTAACTACACTGTTGCTCAACCTTCAGCGCTGCAACATCACCTTAAAAAACTCAGGCTGCCTTGCTGGCCAAGAAAGCAAATGGCAGATGCTGCAGCAGGTGTTGGGCACCAGGTGCTTGAGAAAAAACTTACTCCAGGTCTAGGAAATCCATTCTTGCCCGCATTTCGCCTTTGAGCTTCTCAGCCTCCCTCTCAGCCCTTTCTGCTGCCCGGATTTCTGGCTCTGTGACCTTAATCATGCAGTCAGGTGGGTCTCTGGCCTCATCAATCTCCCCCAACAGCACCACGTTTTCACCACGGACAACATGCAGACCCAAAGGTATCTCGGCATATAGACTCCCCACAACGACCCGCTCCACAGTTCCCTCCAACACCAAGTTGGCGAACTGATCAAAGCACCTCATCACCCCAACTAGCTTGCGGCCATCACGAAGCTGAACCAACAGCTTTTTGTCCAAGTCCTCAATTAAAGCTATGCCAGGGGGTGGAACGTCTTCCATTATTGTCTGACGTCAAGTGTTCCGCCAGTGCTGAGTTGTACCAACTGCACATTTGCTTTGGGGGTGTAATCAGCTGTGACAGGCAGCAGTGCGCCAAGACGAACACCGCACTTTGGTACTCAGTTAAAATCGAAGCAAAGGCTCGATGAATGGAAGTGCAGCCTGTGGCTGTAGGGTGCAAGCGCGGTGACAAAAGGCGATGTGGACATGCATGCACCACAGGGGTGTTGATTGGGCCACAGCTAACTGAGAACGGGCTGCAGAACTGCAAGCCAAATATCTGTGCTTCAGCCTTAATGGTGATAAAGGAAAGGGAAGGCAGCAGCTGTGTTTCTGACGTCACTGAAGGACTTGACTGCTTGCAGCCACTGAAGTACTTGGTGGCTGGCTCTGCAGAGGGGACCCAAACCTATTGTAGTCCCCCCTGGCATGCCATCGGATGGTTCAGGCATGGCACCATCAATACTTCAGGCCCTTGCTGTAGCTGTTGCAAACATAGCGGAATTGCTGGCAAAGGCAGCCCTCGATCTATCTGTGACAGTGCGTTCCTCCACACAGTGGCATCCCTCGGACCCCACCCGACCGGGCCTGTTATTGTCATGCCAAGGACTGAAAGCCACTGAACTGTGACAGATATCTGGCAATACGACTGTTACAGAGCAAAATAAAAATCATTTTGTACAGGGCTTCACTAGCTAGCTCTGTAGCACAAGAAACATACATTAAGACGGCTGGCAACACTGGTATGGTATGTTTGCCAACGTCTGTGTTGGCTGTGGTCCATCAGTACACAGTTATTAGGTGCGTTCCATGCTAGCCCAATGCAGGCTGTCAGGCGCAACACAGCAAATTGACGGGTTGCACAGTTCCAAGGGTATGCAAGTGGCCCAGTTGAATAATACACCTTCTGAAAACGGGGTAAAGATCAGTGCCTCGTAAAAGTAAATAGGGCTGTACTGGGTACTAGTCAAGCAACTGAACCATAGGAACCAGGCTGCTCAGTGTTGGCTTCAGTATGTGGTCTTCTGCATGAAGGGGTCCAAAGGCTTGCCCAAGGCGTACACGATGAACCCAATCTCCCTCAGCTTGTCATGGGGCAATATGTTGCGGCCATCAAACACGAAGGCGGGCTTCACCATGGAGTCGTAGACCCGCTGGTAGTCATAGTGCTTGAACTCGTCCCACTCTGTGAGCACGCACAGCCCATGCGCTCCGTCCATGGCCTTATAGGGGTCCGTGACGGTGCTGATGTTGTCACTGGTGGCTGTTGGCTTGGGGCCAGGGTGGTCCCACTCAAACTTGGGGGTGGCCAGGTCAACAAAGATCTGCTCTTTCTCCACCTTGGGGTCGAAGATGCAGACCTTGGCACCATCACCGATCAGGCCCCGGCACACGTCAATTGCTGGGGTCTCACGGGTGTCACCAGTATCCTTCTTGAAAGCAAAGCCCATGACGGCAATCTTCTTTCCAGAAATGGTGTTGAACATGGCGGAAATGACACGCTCCACAAATCGCTGCTTCTGGTAGTCGTTGATACCCACAACCTATGGGCAAGGGGGAATTGTTTTGTGAGCTTGAAGGACAAGCACTGCTGATACCAGGCAGCAGTGCTGATACCAGGCAGCAGACACAAGGTCACACAAGGGGTGGAACAGAACCAGGCTTACCGACTGCCAGTAGTCTGCTACAACCTTCAACCCCACTGTCTCGCAGATGTACACCAGGTTCAGGATATCCTTCTGGAAGCAGGAACCTCCAAAGCCCACAGACGCATTCAAGAACTTGCCGCCAATGCGGGTGTCGGTCCCGATAGCGTGTGCCACCTGCTGCACATCTGCACCTGTTGCCTCGCACAGTGCAGAGATGGTGTTCATGGAAGAGATGCGCTGAGCCAGCATGGCATTGGCTGTCAGCTTGGACAGCTCAGCGGACCACAGGTTGGCTTTGAGGATGCGCTCCCTGGGCACCCAGTGGGCGTAGACCGAGGCCAGCGTCTCAACAGCTAACCTGCCGCTTTCTGTGTCCTTGCCACCGATGAGAACCTGGACAAGCACACAGCTGGTAAACAGGCTTGATCTTGTGAGTGGGAGGTCTACAAGGTCACAAGTTCCCAGCCACTCTCCTGGGACAGCCTGTTACAGGAACACAGTGCCAAGCAAAGCTAGGTGGTCCTTGGGTGTTGCTACACCTTGTTCACCATAGCTGATCACAGTACCCATAAGGGGAAGTACGAGGTACAAGGTACGAGGTGAAACATGTACTCACCCTGTCGGGCATTGTGAGGTCCTCAATAGCAGTTCCCTCAGCAAGGAATTCTGGGTTGGAAAGGATCTCGAACTGCACGCTGTCATCAGCACAGTTGCGTCGCAGCACCTGAACACGGTGCACATAGATCAGTCACCATCTCGTCGTCACATAACCGAATGGACCCACATGTACGGCAATAGGTGGAACGCAAAACAACCAGCCAAGTACCTTCTCAATTGCTTCTGCGGTCTTCACTGGCACCGTGGACTTCTCCACGACGATCTTGCTGGACTTTGACACAGAGGCGATCATGCGAGCTGCTCCCTCCCAGTATGTCAGATCAGCTGCCTTGCCTGCTCCTACGCCACGAGTCTTCGTGGGGGTGTTCACACTGCACAAGGTTGGCCACGATTGGTACACTTGCAACAGACGCAGTCACACAGCAGCAGGGGAGCCTCTGCCACTGCCCTCACCTGACAAAGATGATGTCTGCCTCGCCAACGTGCTTGTGCACTTCTGTGCTGAAGAACAAATTCCTTCCCCTGCACTTGGTGACAACCTCATCCAAACCAGGCTCGTAGATTGGGAGGGTCTCGCTGTTCCACGCAGCAATGCGCTTCTCGTTGATGTCCACGACCACCACCTCGATCTCGGGACAGTTCAGGGCGATCATGGCCATGGTGGGGCCACCCACATAGCCCGCACCAATGCAGCAAATCTTCATCGTGGCGAACTCGATATGTCACACCAGAAGTGAAAGGGGGGGCCGTCTGTCAACGGATCACAACCAAAATATACTTGCAATTCTGCTGCTGTTTGGCCTTTGGCAACTACAAAAGCACCTGGTTCGTTGCGCGCGGGCCGATCCGCGGGCTCCGGAGTCAAGAAAAAGAAAAAGATTTGGATTTAGGGTTCTATTAAGGGTCCAAGTTGGGCCATTTAATTCAAAAAAACCCTGAATTAACATAGCAATTCTTCAAGAGCTTGACACGCGAATAGCGCAAGGCTTGATGGGCAGGAGGTCTCCAACATGTTGAGTCTTTGCAAGCTTGACAAAGGAATACGGCGTGTCACAGTGAGGGGTATCACAATGTGCCGCACTTTACCCCAAGTGCGTGTGCTGTTATTCCAACTCTGAATGCGAAGGAAATCTGTGCTGAAAAGTGTGCGACGTGCCTGATGCATGTGGCAGTGGGTATGAAGCAGCAATCACAGTGGAGATGGCTTGGCAGTGTGGGTCCATGCAACCTTGTCGCATCACGAGCCATGGCTTGGCAATATAAACCTCAGTAACTCAATCCCATCAAGCCTTGGTTTTTGATTTCTTACGCTTCGACTTTGGCTTGTCATCACCTTCACGTTTGGCCTCCACCCTGACAGCATCATTGGACGGTGTGCTAAGTGGCCGATCCTCGTCAGGATTGGGTTCCTTCTGGCTGGCGAGCGCAGGCTTCACGGGGCAAAACGCCACACCTGCGAGTAGCAGACAAGGCGCTGAAGGGTAGGGGTCGAGTCTGTGCATCCTATTAAACTGGACCAGACCTCAGAGAGTAGCTTGCATTGCCATTGTATATAGCCCAAAAAGAAAGGGAGAAACGACAGCGTCACACACAAGGCTTGCCTGCAAAGCTTACCTGTCAACTGCTGCTTCATATACACCTTGAGCTTCAGCTGGCGGGTGTTGCTGTCATGCACACGCAAATGCCGGTCCAACCCCACGCTAGCAATCAGCGGCTCCTCTGGGTGCAGAGCCAATGATTGAACAGCACCTCCACAGCCCTTGATGGCACCATTCATCTTCATGGACCTCAAATCCCACAGCTCTATTTGGCCAAGCCCATTTGCCGCCCAGCACCGCAGCCCTGTTTACATGAAACAGACATTGCTTATGAGCGCACAGTCAAGCCAAAATGTAAGATGAACGTTTGCGCCTGCAATATTGCGCCTACAACAATGCCATGGTGCGTACTGGATAGGTACTCACCACAGGATTCGGTCGCCAATGCCGTCACTTTGGCCTCGCCGAATGGGATCTCCATCACTGGACGTTTCTGAGCACCCACGTCATACAGCCGCAACTTGTGGTACACAGTGCCAACAACCACCTTTCTGCTGTCATCTGCATTGAGGAATGCTATTGCACTATTCCATGGCTTGTCCACTAATCCCAGCATGTTGGGCTTGCCACCCTTTCCTTGCCATGTACATTGCTGGGTGCTGAGGTCCCATGTTCGAACCTCGGTCCCTTTGCATCCAAAAGCAAGGAGGTTGGCCTGGTCATGCAAAGCCTGCACGCACATCAATCGAACATTTAAGAAAATCCGCTATGAATCCTGAGAGCCATAGCAGACGAGTTCAACATCCATGGTAATCCACCTGCGCCCACTGCATTACCAACGTACCGTGCACAACACATTTTCTGGGATGCTCCAGGAGGCTGATTGATTCCAGGATGGCTGTTCTGTTGCTGTAGTTGCCTGCTGACATCTGAAAACCCTCGCAGACCCATTGCCAGTGCAGCACAGCAGCGAATAATCACTGCGCAGCACCAAAAAGGGCATTCAGGCAAGTGGGCGATCACACAGCCTCACCGTCAAGTGCAAGGCAACATGCAGCCAAGGTGGACAGCCACATCAGCACAGTCTTAGGACTGGTTCATGCAACGCACCTGGTACTAGCCTGTCCACCCCGCAGGATATGCAGCCCGTTCACTGTGACCTGCTGCGATTGTCCGTCTTGCAGAGCTGCTGGCAATATGCTCCCAAAGCTTGCACCAGTGCATGGATTGATAATATCCACCTGTCCGCCCTTGCGAGCTGCCGCAAAGACTGCCGTATCTGCAAGCAGGTGTACGTTGCTGTTGCCGAGACTGCCAAGGTAGCAGCATTGTGCATGGACAAGAATGTGCGGGCCAGTACATGCGGGGTTGTTCCATGCCCCAGGTGCATATGGGCATGCGCATAGCTTTGTTTTGTCGTTTGCTGCCATTCATGGCGAGACTGCCAACGCTGCTAAGAGATTATGCTATTCCAATGTGAGCTGTCATGGGTCCCACCTGTGTCTGTGATGCCGGCGACACTGGAACATGTCAGGCAGTTGACCCCCCGAGATCTGTCTGGCTCACCCCTGTAAGGTTGTGCTCAGTAAGTTCATGCGTTGCCATACTGTGTTGACACGTCCCCACAAGTGGTATGCTCTACAACCTAAAGCAAGGGCGATAAGTGGAAACGTGTAAACTCACCATGTGCTCACGACTTGTGCTGTCTCTAACTGCTTCAGATCCTTTGCTTCAACAGCTGCAGCAACAAAAAGACAATCAACCACCGTTGATTGAACTGCCAACGTTGCATGGTTCAGTAGTTCAGTAGACTGCAGTATGCTAGCCCTACTCACCTTTCAGTAAGCCCAGGTCGTCGGTTGTGACCACCCGTAGCCCCTGTATTTCCTGCTCCATGGCTCCTCAACTTCACCTCTGTTCTGCCGGGCTATGAGGGAGGTGCACCTGGCTTCGTTATCCAAAATTGGTTTGCATGCATGCATATAAGGAACACGGACTGTCTGTTACCCGAGGTGGACGCAACAAGTACTCGAAGCCGAAGCGAGGAGAGTGAAACCCAGCTCAGTGGCTATGTGTAGGTGTATGGCCTGAAGTTCATATAACAGGCGCCCACCTCCAGGTGCAGAGCGCCTCCAGTTGGGCCTGCCGTGGCCGCCGAGTTTCGCCCGATCAAATGGCGGGAAGTATTTTTGCCGAGTTTCCTTGGCGAGTTCAATGCCCTGACCAGTCTGGTAAAAATAACTGCTGTTGAGATATTTTGGAAGTAGAATACCTCTAGTCTATCAAAGGGCTAGCCTACTGTCTGTCACAGTGTGCAAAACTATTTGCAACCGCATGTCATGATGCCGTGAGCATGATTGCAAAATCGCAAGGGATTCTGAAAAACTACGCTGGTAACTCCACCTGGAAGCTGCTCTGTTCTGCAACATGAGTTAGTTGTATTCCACCTATTACACAAAGCATCGTGTATTGCAGCGAGTTACAGCATGGTCAACATGGTGAAGGCGCTGGCTGTGATTTGCTTCTTTCAGGTGGTCTGCACACAGTGTCAGACCACAGCGTTCCAAGGTGTGTCCTGTAGACGGTATATATTTCTGAATGGATATGAAATCAGTTTTGTTGTGGTTGTGCAGCTATAGCCTCACTTATGAGGATCAGGCCTGTGATGGTTCCTGGGATGTTTGTGGTAGCAACAACCCCTTTTTCCGTTTGGCTGCAGACAGGAGCAGAGCTGGGATAAGAGGAAGGAACATGCTCTCAGCTGTGGAGGGAAGTGTGCCAAAGGCAAGAAAGCCATGCCCCACCACCATGAAGCCCGTCTGCAGTGAGAGCGGCAGCACGTATTTGAATATCTGCAATGCAAAACGAGCCAAAGTCCAAGTTCAATGTGAAGGCCCATGCCCTTGCCCTTGCCCATGCTCTCATGAATACGATCCAGTATGCGGTGTTGATGGTCAGATATATGCCAACCGTTGCGCAGCGGCTGTGTGCAACAACGTGGAAGTTTTGCACGACGGGCAGTGCAAGCTTGCTTCTGACCGCTCTCAGTGACTTCATTGCACAGAAAATCTGTGCAACCAGCTGCAGTCAATATTAGTCGGACAGCATGTATCCACAAGACCTTATGTTGTCTGAGCTGCCAAATGCACGGTAACACAAGTCAAAACTTGTATTGTGATGATCCTAGAGTTTTTGGTGTTCTTACCTTCTCACTGTGCACTGATATATTTCCTCAGCCATATCAAGACAGGGCAACTTGCCCAACCACTTTTTGCTTCCTTACACAGTCTGGCTCTTCCACAGATTTCTTATCTAAATTTCCGCAAGTTGCGCACCTCGCATGCCAAGGTAGCAGCCAATCAGCAGTTATGATTTCAAGCTGCCCCAACTTGGGGCCCAAGCAGTCGTATTCTGTCTGTCATACCAACTTAGTTGACCAATATTGAGTGGCATACAAGGGATTCAATGTGAATAATAAGCTGTGTCTGCCTTTACATCTGGTTGTTGTCAATGAATGTATTATCCTTCTCTTCCTATTTGCAAATGGTTAAACAGGTCATCGTGATTTCTACTCTGTGTCCACTTTGCAGTTACGGGCCGCCCATAAAGTTTGCGGTTTAGGGTTTAGGGTTTTGCCAGCTTAAGGCAGCACAAATTGCAGGCATCAATAACACAAAGCCTTGGCTGCCAAGCGTCAAGACAGTCTTGGCGGTCATGGTCTGTAGTCCAAACTGAACCTCGCCCACACACTTGCAGATACGGCCCTGGTCCTCATGCACAAGTTGCTGCCCAATATCTACTTGTGTGTACTCTGGGGTGCAACTGCTAGCAGAGCTAGCCCCTATTGCTGTGTGTCACCACATGCAATATATCGCTTCCGCTGAGCCTTGCGTTATCGACGTTAATACGGCACTTGTGATTATTCTTGGGAGCAATCAACTTGTAGCGTGCCCACAATAGTAGCTAATCAGTGGGTCACCGGAAGCTGTCGGAATCTTCCATTCACGGACCACCACTCGATGCTTGGACAGGTGGGTGTCTTAGAAGGTGCATATTGAGTGTATGGATGTGGGATTATTTGACAATAATTGCCTGGTGCATGCTTGGCTTGATGCATGCATGCATTACAAGTGGCTGCTGAACCATGTTAGTGTGTAGTGACGACCATTCTCACTGGGTCTTCCAGTTAGGATTTTTTAGTGGCACCTATGCTCACTGCAGGCACTGGTTTCCGCACCTCTCGGGGTAGGGGTGTCCAGCAGGCTTTGGAGCAGCAGACAGTGCACCAGTGCTGGCCATCCATGCCCACAAGCGACTAACAGCCGGGGTTTGCAGCATCGGGGAGCTGCACACTGTTCTGGTAACTCACAGTCAGCCGAAACAGCCCAACCCGGGTCTTGCTGGCAGCAGTCACTGTTCAGCTTGGGGCCAATGACAACAGAACAACTTCCAGCACAGCTAGTTATGGCTTGTGTAGCCGGGCTCGCTCTGGGGCATGTGCAAGCAGCGCAGGCAAGAATACCCACAGAAGATATGGTGAATGGACAAACAGGATCCCAAATCACCCCTTTGGAGGAGTACAAGCGCTTTAGGAGCAGGCCAGGTGAGGGCATCACTGTAGTAGGCACTCTTGGCCTGGTCGCTTCGTGCTGACTGGCTCAATTGGACCGCATTCTCTGCATAGTGGACAGGCTGCACGGTAATGTTTGCAAGTCTAAGGCGTCAGACATGGTAGCAGCAATGGCCGCTGTGCAGCATGGAGTATACCCTATTTGCCCATGCATTAAAAGGTATGCAACCACTTCCGGTGCGCAGGCCCCACCGCCTACCAATACAAGATGCCGCCTCGAAACCCAGAGGAGGTCAGTGTGGCGCAGCAGGTGGACCAGTTGCTGCAGCTGCGCCAGCAGGCATGGACAGCGGTGGATGATGGCGATTTTGATCAGGTCAGTCGCGAGCCGGTGCATGCGCATGAGCTGAATATTGCTGGTGCAGCCACGGCAGGCCTGCTCAGATGCGGAGAGTAGCTGGCACAATGCACGCCACAGGGTGATGGTTCAGACCTGTTGTTGCTTTCGAACACTGGGCCCTTTCACTTGATCAACGGCAAGCATCATGTGTCACACTCAACCCTAAGGATCTTCCCTTAACTTCTGGCATCCTGCATGACTCCCCAGAGCTTTGTACAGATGTGCTTCATCTTTAATGGGTCATGCAGATGACCCCACTGGTTTATAAAACACACTCGAAACTGGGCATCCTGCATCCTGCAGGCCCTCTCCCTCTACACAGATATTGTGACGCGCTTCCCTGACCTGGCCATCACCGAGTACTCCCGCCTGGACCGCGCGCTCATGCTCTACCAGGTGGGCCGCACCGACCAAGCCCTGCTGGAGCTTCAAGATGAGGAGGTGTCCCTGCGAGGGTATGCAGAGGTGCATGCTGCCATGGCGGCCATACTGTATGTGGAGCGCCCCAGCCAGCTGTCGCGCGCAGAGCAGCAGTGGGAGCTGGCAAGTGAGTTTGACAGTCGATACACGGACGTGCAGTGGGTGGCAAGGGAGAAGCACTGGCCGCCGCGCATGATCAGTGCGCTGCAGCGATTCCTGGAGCTGCGATGAGGCGTGCGGTGCGTGCTGGTGTCGCCTGGAGCAGTAGCATGTGAACCCATGGGCGTGGTGCATGAAAGCACATTTTGGTGTTGCCAGCCAGGAGGGTTCCTGCAGGGTACGATCCCCATGCTGGCAAACATTGCCAAAGGTCTATGGTACCATATGGTTGGCATCATGGTGGGTGGCCAGCTGGACAACCATCAACATGTTATAGCAGCGCAGCGGGCGACTTGGCTTTGATTTACCAACAATTAATACATGGATATACCTTCTGTCCCTTCACCAGATTATTATCAAGTAAACTACTTGTCCTTCTCTGTACCCACAGCATTGGTGCCGTTCCTAAAAGTGACGTCCATGGTCCTCATGGTGAGCCCTTCCTGCCAAGAGGTTGGTGCGGCACATGTGTAGTATCTGTGCATTTACGCAAGTCCCGGGGGTAATATACCCAGTAAACCTGAGGGTTTCCAGTACGCCTTTACGCCTCACGGCCCGGCGTCCTTTTTGACCTCGAACAGGCGATGGGCAATGCCTGCCCAGGGCATGTGCTATGTATTAGGCTGCCCAGAAAAGGCTTGGAGATGTGGATGTATTTCTACTGTTATGGATCGACCCAAAATATGCGATTGCCCACCAAGCAGAACATTGTCAATAGAATATAAGAGAATGATGTTCACGAATCAGAAAGGGCTTTTAAAATTTAAATTTGGGGGGAATTAATTCCTCGTGTGATCAGTTGCATTTATACTACTCCACCTTGCGAGCCCTTAGAATCTGCTGGGGACCCTGCTGCAAAGGACCTTCTTGGGCGAAGGACCCAGCAAAACTCTCGATAAACTGGGTGATGCTTGCCTAAGGCGGCTAGAACTCCACTGCAAGCCTTTCAAGTTGTTTAACAGCGTTCCTGCGCAGGGTCAGCAACGGCTTGGGTGTACTAGATCTGTCTTGAACCCCGTTTGAAGCGAGCGTTTGTTCGCGAGATCAGTACCCAACAGCGCAACACTTGCCTTGTACGTTGGTAGTTGCTACACAGGGTATTCTTGGCATCCTTCCAAGTACGTGCTGTTGACGTTGGAGCCGTTTAGTTGCTCTTCACACCATTTCTGGCTGCATTTGGTTCCTGTTGCTTGGTGCGGGTGGTTGCCCCTTCTGGGGGGTTTGTGCCACTGCCACTCATTTTTAACACTTGAAGTCTGTTTGATTGTATGTGACACATGGTGTCGTGTTGTACCCTACTGTGCTGCACTGCTTGTCATACACGGAATTGGGTCCACACTAAACTCTGGACGTTTTGTGTTCAGGATACTGAGCAAAGATGTCTATGGACACGGTCATTCAGTTGGTGAACAGGCTCCAGGCGGCTTGCACGCTTTTGGGAGATAACGCTGCAAGCGATGGCTCGTTGCCCACTCTGTGGAGTATGCTTCCAACAATCGTGGTGGTTGGAGGACAGGTGAGACCAAGTTTGGTGATCTACTCAGCACAACACACACATTTGGGTACTGTACTTGCGAACTGTCAGAACAAATGCAAGCACCTGTGCTTCTCTGCAGAGTTCTGGAAAGAGTTCTGTGCTGGAGTCTGTGGTAGGGAGGGACTTCCTGCCGCGTGGGACTGGGATTGTCACCAGGCGTCCCCTTATCCTTCAGCTGGTGCCAGAAGCAGACCCGAAGGCTGCAGAGTGGGGAGAGTTTGTCCACTTGCCAGGGCAAAAGTTCTACAACTTTGGTAAGCTGATTGTAAGCAGTCGGCCATGTACGATTTGCTGTCATGCCTGGACACTAATACAACTCTCTGCACTGGTCTGCTACTGAGCGGGATTTGTTTGCGTCCAGATGACATGTCAAACGAAATCAGCGAGGAGACTGCACGCCATTGCGCCAAGACCAAGCGCATTGTTTCACCAGACCCCATCCAGCTGACTGTGCACTCCCCGACTGTGCCCAACCTGACTCTGGTGGACATGCCAGGTAATTAGCAACTTTTAATGCTTGAATTCACAAGTACAAGGTACCATTGGTGCCTTGGTGTCGGGAAATGTATGCATGCATTTAGCGGCGGTGTGCTGCAGGTTTGACCAAGATCCCCATCGATGGCCAGCCTTTGAGCATTGTTCAGGACTTGGAGAACATGGCTCGCACATACGTCAAGGTAACCCTTGGTTCTGTTGGAAACGGCTTCTGTTTCTGCGCGAGGTTTCCACTCCCAGCGGCTTACGCGGCGCTATCGAATTGCAGGGTGATAACGTCATCATCCTGGCTGTCACCCCAGCCAACGCCGATCTGGCCACCTCGGAGGCACTGCGCCTTGCCAAGGAGGTTGATCCAGCTGGTGACCGTACCATTGGTGTGCTCACAAAGCTGGATATCATGGACCCAGGTACTGACGTGCGCGACGTGCTGGAGGGTCATGCTGTCAAGATGAAGAACGGGTGGATCGGGGTGGTGAACAGAGGGCAAGCAGATATCAACAACAAGGTGTGCATGGGTGCCTCTTGCCGTTTGCCTGCTTTCCAATTGTGCAGATGGTCGCTTCTGTTTTTCTTTTGCCTGTGTCCAACTGCCCCAAATCTCGATCATCCGCTCATTCCCTTGTTGGTGTCTGCAACAGCTGTCCATGCAAGATGCCAGGAGGAAGGAGTTGGAGTACTTTGGCAAATCCGTGTACAAGGGCCTTCCAAATGTGGGGACAACATACCTGTCACAAAGGCTGAGCGATAACCTGATCAGCGCCATCAAGAGGCAGCTCCCAGCCATTCAAAGCTTCCTTGCCAAGAGGTTGGTTGCAAACCTGTTGAACTGCAAACCTGTATCATCATTGCGGGGACACTTGCAGCGTGCTGCCTTCTCTACTGTTGGGGGGCTTGAGAGTGACTGCCAGCCATGCTGAACAAGCGTATTTCCGGTGTTGTGATTTGTATGATCCAGTCCACATGCATCAGTCCAGAGCAAATGCGCAGGCATGCATGCTAGATAGAGGGAACATGCATGAACACTTGGCGCAGCAGCTAGGGCTTTGTGGGTCTGTTGAATTCCAGCAGTTCCAAACACAGGGCAGATGCGCAGGCATGCATGCTTTACAGGGCTTTATTGGAGTCTGTTGGAATTGCGGCACTTCTACAGTGCTAATGAGGTGGTGTTCTGTGCAGCGTGGTCGATTTGGAGAACGAGATCAATTCTCTGGGAGGCATGCAGGTGGCGACACGCGGTGGCATGGTGCACACCATCTTGCAGCTCTGCAAAACCTTCGAGTTGACCTTTGCAAAGACAGTGGATGGTGGAAAAGGAGGTACGCCAGTAGCTGCGATTGGCATGTGCTTGCGTACTGCTGCAGGTTCTTGTCGGAGCCACGTGCAGGAATTGTGGTGATTGATGTGCGCGTTTCCCGCAGGTGGCGAGCGCATTTTGAGCGTGTTTGAGCACAAGCTCACTGAGAACATCATGAAGCTCAACTTCAACAAGATCCTTGATTCAAAGAACGTCAAGCGGGTCATCGATGAGGCCGATGGGTATCAGCCACATCTGGTGGCCCCTGAAATGGGATACAGGCGGTTGTTGGAGGAAGCCCTTGTACTACTGAAGGTGAGACAGGGATGCAGCACTTTTCTGTGGCAATACGGGTGAACACTGAGATCTCATTCTGATGTTTTAACCCATCATTTTATTTCTCTCAGGGACCAGCTGACATTGCTGTCGACGATGTGCACATAGTGTTGAAGAACATTGTGGAGGGCACGTCAAAGAGCGATGAGCTGAGGCAGTTGCAGCGGTTTGGCAACTTGAGGCGCGAAATCATCATCACCGCAAACAAAGCGCTCGGTATGTTATTTGGCTCGCATAGTTTGATGATGCTGCAGTGAAATTGGGGTGATGTTACATACGATCACATGATACTCCTCCCTGGTGGAATGGATTGTGTGAGCAAAGGTAGCAGATTCATCTGATTGCATGTGGTGGGACCAGTAGCCCTTTGTTGCTGCCGTTCACAGTGTGCACTGTTGGCTATTGATTACTGCACTTCACAGTTCACTAATTATTGCAGTATGATCTGCTTGGGGGGTACCCTTCCACACTGACCAAATGCTTGCGTATTATTCACCATTCTGTATCCTGCTGTAATATTCCTAGCATTTACTTTTGCCCTGAGGATTTGATCTCAAGTCATAACGCCTGCATTTTTGCTTATGTCGGAGCCAGGCTACCCAGCTCTGATTGTTTTTGCTCACCCTGGTTGATCCATGCAGACAAGTTCAAGGACGAGACGAGGAGGATGGTCCAGACGCTTGTGGAAATGGAGGCATCATACCTCACAGCGGAGTATTTCCGCCAAATCCTCATGTCTGGCACCAAGGTCGATGGACCCATCACGAAGGGCAACGAGCGCGACACAGCCAAGACGTCAGAAGAGCGGGAGCTGCGCAGGATCGCTGACCATGTGTCGGGCTACGTCAACATGGTGTGCACGCAATTGCGGCACACGGTGCCAAAGGCCATCGTACACTGCCTGGTACGTACCCAGGAACTGGTACAAAGTCTGCACAAGTTGATTTTCCATCCTCCCCTGCTTGGAGTGTCTTGTCTGTGTGGCACGTGGTGGGTGCCTGCTCAAACTTTACTGAAGTGTGGCTCACATATTGATTCCTCAACTTGCAACAGGCTGGGCAAAGGGTGTGCAATTGGCACACGCGACGCCATTTTATGACAATGGAACGCTTTTGAAATGTTGTATTTTTGGGTTGAATGCAGGTTGTACAATCCAAGAAGGCTCTGTTGGATGCTTTGAACGAGCAAGTGGTGGGCGAGGGAGATGCAGGCGTGCAGCGCTTGCTGGGTGAGGATGAGGGCATCATCAAGCGCAGGGAGGCAGCTATGCGCCGCTTGGAGCTGTTGAAACGCGCTTCGGAGGAGTTGTCAGCTGCGACCTACTAGACAACACCTGTGCTGACAGCATTGTCATCGGGGGCCGAGGCCCTTGGGAGGTTCCTTGGGAGCAGTGAGGCTAGTGGTAGCACCATCTGTGGCACTTTACAATCTGTTGTGCCAGTGCTAGTGCCACGGCAGTGATGTGGACAAGCCTTGAATCTGGCATGGTGCTCATACTAGATGAGCCTGGGCAACCTGCAGGACTATGGAAGCTACTTGGACAACGGAGCTCAGTGTTCTGTTTTGTTACGTCTCATTCCTTTCTCCGAGACTAGTTCGCGCAGATTGCTAGTCAAACATTGTGGGTTTTGAGCAAACTACCGCGTATGGAGGTCAGATTGCTGTATCTGCCGCTACGCGACTGAGGCATGGCGTACCAGGTTTTTACCCTTGTGATTGTACCGCTGATGCACTAGCGCAACACCATATTCACCAGCAGCACCTGTAATCTGTGTTCAACGTGAAACCAATGTGTACCTTGCTGCAGCTCAAAAGCTGATGTACGTGTGGAAAACCAAGTGTGCGGCACGCTGTATGTGAATGTAAAAGGAATGAGCTGTGGATGCGAACCAGGCACCGGACTTTCCAAGCGTGAAGCACCTCCAGCAAAGTGTGCTCTTGGCTTGTTTGCCGGGTGCACTGCACTGGAAGTGAGGTTGCAGCTTTGTCATGGCCCTGTGGGCAAAAGTTGATAGGACTCGCTGAGGTGGCAGGGCCTGCCAGCCCCTAAGTCACACTTGAACTTACAGGTATTTTTAAGGAGCCACACACAAAGCGTATAACCTCCATTCCACGTTTAACAAAAACGCTTGAGATACGCTATCCCCTCATAATCTTTCTTCCGTTTGACAACAGACTCGCACACCTCACCAGGTGAATGGCAACGAGCCTCGCCGCCCACAACTTAAACACCCGTTACGACTGGTCCCTACAAGCCCATCGTACGTATATGTTGTCGCCAATGCATCACCGTTACATCCTTCGATAAGGGCGTGTATACTGTAAGGAGGTAAACGCAACGCAATGCATGCATATAAAGCCGCATGTGCCATTTCTGCGATACATGCCGTATCGTTGCCATATCCGGAGTGGCTTGCTGGGCAAAGTGTGTGAAACACCTAGACTGCAATTACTATGCTATGGATGGATGCAAACTGTTTCAACTCGGACTGGAGATGACTTTGACCTCTTGCGCAGGAATCTGCAGTCTGTCGTTTGGTGCGTGAGGCCAGTTGGATGGAAGCAACTTTGGTGAGGTTCAAGTACATATGATCTTGCTCTAGACTGCGAAACCATCTGCATCCCCTGTGGTGGGGACGATTCACCTGCATCTTGTATCTGCATCTTGTTCTATGGCTCATGCATGAGGAGGCAACCTATTGGGGTGTGAACCACTGTCTCGTTTGAGCACAAGCAAGAAAAAAACCTTGATGCTCTGTGATCCACTGCAGGAATTGAACTGGTGCTTTGGCGTATCCCAGCTGGAATGTGGGCTTGCGCAAGCTGAGGTACGCGGCTGACTGCGAGTGTGTTTGCCATTGGTGCTCTGGCGGTTTGGGGGCTGCTGTGACTCGCACTGGTTTGGGTGCAGGATGGACGTATATGTTATGCAGCGGGTCATTTGGGGGTGGTCTATGATCCCAGCACAGGCTGCCAAAGGTTCCTAGAGGGCCACAAAGACCCCATAGCTGCTGTGCACGGTTTGCGCACTGGCAACTTGGTCCTGACGGCAGATACTGGCAGCCCAGCGTTGCTTGTCGCATGGGACACTAGCTTGGCAGAACCCATGGGCGCCGTGCTGACCCCTCATGCCAATGGAGTGGTCTGCATGCAAGCATCGCCCTGCCAAACCTATGTGCTCACAGTAGGCGCCCCAACAGAAGCAGCAGGGAGGGACCAGCCAACCACCACCCAGCAGCTTGCCCTTTGGAAGGTAGAAGACATCCTTGCTGGCCAGCAGGCGCCCCAGACTGTGTACCTCCTAGACACAAAATACGCGATCCAAGCCCTCTCCTGGCGCACAGACAGCTCGGGGGAGTTCATCACCAACGGGACAACAACAGTGTCCTTTTGGAAGCAGGACATCCAGCCGCAGCATGGGCACGCACTCCACAAGCGGGATGGGCAGTTTGTGCCAAAGCGGTTTCCAAGAGCTGTGGGCAAATTGACAGCATCCGCATTTGTGCCTGGGGAGGCAAAGGTGGGTTTCAATTGCGTGCATTCACGTTGCCCTTGTCCACCGGTATGTTGCTAATTATATTAAATACAAGTACTAGTAGGTCTGTGTTTCACCTCCGGGGAGGGGCCATCTGATGATTGCTCTGGCGGCCAGAGTTGAAAGTAGCAGGCGCAGGAAGATAGCATAAGATGGTGCTTGGTTTAAAAACGTCTGTTGTCACTGCTGTTGTAACAGGCGCATTGCCTCCAATGGTGTGCAGGCTGTCTCTGGAACTGTCCGTGGAGATGCTGTGCTGTGGGAGGAAGTGAGCAAGGATTGCTGGCAGGCAACAAAACTGGTTCAGATTCACGGTGCACCAGTCGCCAAGCTTGTTGCCTCGCCACCTCAATATTTTGTTTCTGGAGGCGCAGATGGTTTTGTGCGCTGTTACAACGGAGACCTGCTGCTGATGGCATGGTATGAGGTGAGAACCTGCACGTCACACCATTACCTAGGTATTTTATGCATCAAACCCAATGGCATGGGACTATTGGAGATTTTTAATAGCACCATTGCTCCTGCCAGCCATAAATATTGCATTGCATGTTCGAAAATGTTCAGATGCCATTCTCAGCTGAACAAGTCACTTTGTTGCAGAACATGAATGCAGGGGGGATTCGGGACATCAAATTAGTGACGGGCACAAAATCAGTGAAGGACTTGGATGGCACTCAGCTGGCTTTGCATGACTTTGTGACTTTAACAGCCGACGCAAAAATCGTTACACTATCTGCCAAAACATACGAGCGTGGGACAGATGCCACACAGCGATCGGGAGTGACACTCCTCGATACAGTGCACCCCACCTGCAGCGTCATTGCAGCGCATCCAACGCACAAACATTTTGCCACTGGGCGCCCTGGGTACATCGATGTCTGGGATGTGGACAGCAGATCAATAGTGGCCCAATGCACAGTGAAGGCAGATGCCTGCACCGCCCTCTGCTACTCAAAGGACGGGACCGCACTTGCAAGCGGGCACTGTGACGGTCAGCTGCTGTTCTGGGACACCCAGAGCATGAGTGATGTAGCAAGGTTTCAGAGCGTGCAGGAGGTGAGAAGATGCATGTGGCTATTTGGAGCTGGACCCCTTGCATGGCTGTGGACCTGAACCCTAAACCCTAGACTATGCGTACAGTATAGTGCTGGACCCTAAATCCTAGACCATGCATGAACCTGGACCATATGAACCTACCTTCATGGCTGTTCACAGTTCACACGCAGACCTGTATTTGTGGTGATCAATGTGCACACTCCAGTCATCAAGGCTAGCATTCGGTCATGCACATGCGGCACCAGGCAGAACGATCATGCAGACCTGTGTCTGAAGGTATCCCAAAAGCCCACATTTCCAAAGGGTAAATTTGCTGTTGGCCCTCCCTATGCTCATGTGCAACACTCGTCCTGCAGAGCATTCTCAAACTCCAGTTCTCCCCCGATGGCAAGTACCTGTGTGCAATGACCAAGAAGGCTGTCCTGCTGTATGTGCGCACCCCTACGCGTGGCCTGAGCGGCCAAATGGTGCCCTGGAAGTACCATGGGTTGCAAGCAGCGCACCGCAAGGAACCTGGGAAGGGTGGCCCTGCGCCCACCAAATGCCCAGTAGTGGGTGTTGCTATGGGCATGGATCCATCGGGGGCGGTCAGGCTGTTCTCAGTAGGTATGCATGCTGGTGCTATTCCTGACTGTGTACTCTGAATTTGAGATCACCCGCCACTGGATGCTGGTGGGGAGTGGCATGCATGTGCTGGTAAATGCCTGCATAACGAGCGTACATGTGTACATGCCCGCATAACTAGTATACCTGTGTATTTCATGTGAATTGCAGGGTCGGACGGTTGCGTGGTTGAGTACTCGCTGCACGCTGCTGTGGGCATCCAAGTGCTTACCCGGCACCCAATCATGACTGGCATGACAGTCCAGCCCACCTGCATGGCGTTTGCCCCACCCCTGCCCTACTATGCCAAGGGCAGTGCGGACACACTGCTGCTGATTGCTGATGAAACCTCCAAGATCAGGACGTACTGCGTCACCTGGCAGTGCTGTGTTGCCACACACACTGCACCTGAGTACGGGGGCGTGTTGACAAGCATGCTGGTCTTCAGGTGAGGAGTTGTGGATGGGAAAGCGCTGGGGTACCCTAAATCAATTACCCTAGATGTGTGCCATCACTGTCAACGCATTGCATGGTTCAGTCAATGAGAAGCAACCCAGACTGGTTAACACCTGGCCTGGCCATTGTCACCTGCGTTTGTAGTGAAATTTCTGCTAACGAAGAAGCATCCTTGTCATTTTAATTAATTTAATTAATTCAAATCAATCAAAATCAAAATTAACTCCCTTGCAACTACTTTGCGCTTTGAAGCATGGGTAGTATGCTTGTACAGCACCCTTGCAATGCAATGCATTTCACAGCGGAAAGCATGACCTGGTCTGACTGGCATGACTCATGAGGCAGCTGTCCCAAGTGGGGCTCAGAAGATTCAGCATATGTGTGCTTTTGTCATTGCAGGAGTCCATCCGCACCACAGCCCATGATTGCCTTCACCACCGACACGCATGCTGCTGGGTTGTTCATGTCCTGGTTTGCTGAGCAGCCCTTCACCATGCCCTCAGCTGTGCTGGCCCATCCCGGTGGGGTGGTGTCTGTGGATGTGTGCTGCGATGGGGACAGCCTGATCACATCGGGCCAGCAAGGCATTGCACACATATGGCAGGTGGGCTGGTTGGAATTGGCAGTTTTTACCATCTCCGCAGTCTAAATAAATAAGAATAGCAGATAGCAGATTGTCATTTGCTGTGAACAGACTCTATTGATAATGTTCAAGCAATCAATTGCGGTTATGTGGTTCCCAATTGTGTTATCTGCTGTGTGCAGGCTGGGGTAGCAAGGTCGCACCAATGCAATGCCAAGGATGACGTCCTGGAATGGGCTATCGGGAAGCTTGGCACTGAAGCTGTGCAAGAGCTACATGCAGCATTCACAGCTTTCAGTCTGCATCAGGTCAGTCTCAAGGGCCACACATAAATGCTAACACAATGCGCATGCACATTTGACATTGACAATAGCTTTTCTTTGCCCGTCATCCATATTAATAGTCAATGCACAAGCGTACAAATAGTATTCCTTTTCAGACTCCCAGCTCATTTTAAGTAATCGTTCCTTTGCATTTTACAGGAATCCGGTCCCCAGGAGCCTACCAGTGGCTCCATCTCAGCCAGTAGGCTTCCAGCATTGCTCCATGCGCTGGGCTGCTTTGCAACCCAGCAGCAGCTGAAGTTGATCAAACTCGAGCTGCTGTACATGCACTGCCACATCAAACCTGCTCAGCTCACCGGCGGGTCAGCAGACGACGACTGGCAGCAGCTGGAGACCCTGGAGCTTGACTTTGAGCAGATACTGGTGCTGTCCATCAATCACATGCCCCCACAGGGCTGGGACACACTAGAGAAGCAGGTGGTTGCTGCCATGTCAGAGCTTGTGATGGAGGAACACAGGTAAGAGCTGGCCTTGCAGGGATGGTTTATGGAGTTTAGGTCATAAGGTTCCTAGATATGGGTCATCCTAAACCCTATACCCTAAACCCTAAACCCAGACACCACTCATCCCCAAGTATGCATGGAGGTAAAATTTCATGAATTGCATGCAGGTGATGCATTAGCTGTGGGGCCTTGAATCTAGCGCGCATTGCCAAAGTATTGCCATGCCGCTTTTGCCCACAAGGCTCCGCAAATTGTTCAAGCAAACCTTGGCGCCACCTCCCGGCTGATGCACCCTGTGCTTGCTTGCGCGCAGTGACGAGCAGCTGATCAAGGCAGTCACGTTTCAGCTGGAGGGGCAGGCCACTGACGAGGAAGTCAGCGAATGCCAGCAGATGTTGGCAGACCTGCTGCCAGCACGACCAAACCCAAAGGCAATGATGCGGCTACCCCAGGACTGATTGAGGGGGCGGTCTGGCAGGGTCAGATATGGCCTGCCCAGGCACATGGCAAATTGAAGTCTATGCTGACCCATTGGCAAGAGGACTTAAATATCAGGAAATACTAATTGTCCTCCTGCCATTGGCACACCTTTGGTTGCCACATGTACCATTTACCTGCAGTTTTGCTGCATGCAGCGCCACACATGTGGCATGCCACCAGGTCCTTTTGCGCACGGAGCGTGCTGTCGTTTATTAAATGCCCATGAATGCAAGGCACACCGTGTAATATTTCCAAACATTTGCTTCATTTGCATAAAATATTTTTCAGCACATTTTAGCGCATGTTGGCTCTTGATGCTGCATAGCCTATAGTTGAAGCTGAGCAGACAATACATAGTATGGAAACAGGGTTTCTCACAGGCATCTTATAGGCCTATCATAGTATTTCTCACAGGGATCTTAAAGCTGTTTCATGGCTTTGTCAAGGCTGTCTCATACATGTCTCATAGGCATGGAGTGTGCGGTGCAATGCGACAAGCCTATGAGAAATCTAGATGGACTTTTGGTGGATGCCGGCCCAACAATGTACTGACGTTATCTTCTTGAGGGAAAATTGGCCACACAGTCCTCGCTGAGACGTCAGCCAGCCATTTGGAACAGTAATTTTTTTGAGTTCAAATGACCTAGTACTACTACATACTGAGGGCACATCATGCACCCTGCTGCAGCGAAACCGATTGAAGGAGAGCCTGATGCTTTTAGCTCAAAATCACAGCTCAGAGCTTCACTAATATTATGTGGTATGAACGTGTGATCAATCACTGATCAGTACTGCCACCAATGCTTGGCACTGGGCCAGTCTAGGCTGGTGCCTGGGTGCGTCCAGTCCATAGTATAATTTACTATTACGATACAGTGGCACTGGCTAGACAGGACCTCGACTATGTGACTGCAAACGAAGTTGCAGTGGAAGTCAGGCCTGGTTGTTGTTGCAAGTTGCTCAGCAGGCTAGTCTAGGACGCCTATATACGGTCGACTGGAAAAAACATTTCCTCTGCATAGACTCTGAATACTTGTTGCCTAGTCGGTGGCAGTGAATTACTCGCGCTCAAGGGCGTAAGCACCTCAACTTGAGTCGCAACTGAGGTGGGTCGTGCATAACTCCGAGGCTGAGCGGCTTGAAGGTACACCACCTGGTCGGACCATGCAAAGCCTTGAAGGCATGCATAAAAGTGCATCAATCACCCCTAAACCGTACGTGACATACCCCACGCTGATATGTATGGACCCGTGTGCAGGTGACACCTCAAGTACCGCTAAGGCAGTGATAGCAGCCTGTCCCAAATGGCTCACATGCCCCCCCCCCCTGCCCACCATGCTGGCTCTGCTGGTGCTGGTGCTATCACTGCTCACATTGCAGGTGGTGAAACGGTTGCTTTATTGTTGTGGCGTTGCTTGTGCACAATGGTGGTGATTACTAATGGTAGACCAATCTAGCTCAGCTTGTTAAAGCTTACTGAGCTGGTAAGCAAGACTTGCCAACGGTGAATTCAGAAGGGAAGAAATGGGAGCACACCAAAAACCATTTGTATTCTGCGTGGATCTGCATGTGCCACACTGCATGTGCCACTCAGGTGGAATACTGCTACAGTACCCACAACAACAATGTGGGTACAAGGTTGTTGGTTTGCATGTTTAGGGCTTTCCATAGGGTTTCACAACAAACCTTGTACAGGCAAAGCTTCTCCCTTGTAATCTGTTGCCGCAAGCTACCAGGTCCAGATTTAGATGTCCAGATGCCATTGCCTACCTGCCATGCCATTCAAAGAGTCCTTGCTTACAGTTACATGGTCACAGTGCAAACTTCCCTAGCAGGCCTTTTGCGCAGCACTGACACATGGCAGGCAGGCACATGGCTTGTGCCGCACAGACTTGTCATGCAGAGACAGTATGTAATCACGCATGCATCTGCACAATGCATATACAAATTGTTTTTTAGATTGGAATGTCCCGGTTCACCCTCACCCCTCAATTTTTGAATTGTCCGTATTACACGCTCAACCCTCCTGCCTATTCAATCAGCCCCTCCACCCGCAGACCAATGCAGCCTCTTCCGTCAACTTGGACGCTACTGTAACGAATGACCCCGCGCCGCCACCCCCAGAGCCACCCGTCCCCACCATCAAAACCACCACTTACACCTCCCAAGATGCCACCTGCCCCGAGGTCAGTGGATTGCCAGAGCCCCAGGGGCAGATTCCGCTAGGCCCTCAAGGTCAGGACGGTGGGAAGCCCCTGTGGTGTGTGTGCGGGGACATCCCAGGGAGCGCCAAGAAGGTGAGCGCAAAATTTACTTGCTGCCTTAAACCCCAGCCCTTAACATATCCACACAACGTTTTTGGGACATCCAGGCCTCGCAAGGGAATGTAAAAAAGATGAGCGCGGTGGGTTTGTTGATGGGGGTGGTGGTGACAGTATAGGTGGTAGTGGTGGTTTGGTGGCGGCGCTGGTGGGAGCACATATAACCTTATGCCTTGATATCCCAGTCCTCAAATCAGTGTGAATATGATATTCACACCATGTCTTTTGCCAAACCGACTTCACTTGGTCACCAGCCAGAAGCCTTCAACGTTAAACTTTTGGGCGCCCACCACACAATTGTTACCCTAGTTGCCGCAGTTCGGAACTCTGAACCCTAAAGAACAAGCTTCAAAGGCACAGCACATGTTGGCGTGTGAGCAGGGGTGCAAGCCAGGCATGGCATGCCATTGGGGAACCTTGTGGCGGTGACAGAGGAGGTTGGCGGGGATTCTGGGGTTGTATATGTGATAAAGCTGCAACAATGTATAGCTTATAAGCAGGCGTGCATTTTCATGGGAAGTGCAATCACAGGCTGTCGGTGGCGTGAACCTGGTACCATATGGTTGCTGTAATGTGGTAGGGTTAGGGTTGCGTCACACTAACCCTTCTAAACCCTTAACCTCCCTATGCTGCACTGGTGAACCTATCAAGTAGAGGGGCCGCAAAATGAAGGTGTGCATAGATTTCTACATTAGGTCAGATGTAGCAGCAATATTTTAGACAATATTGTTGCAATTTGGTTGAATTTACTGAGTGCTCTTTACCCACAGCCTCATGCTCACTTGCCTGTTCCCACCCCTCAGATTGGCATTTACTTCTTCGACTTTGACCCCGAGTTCTGGACGATTGGCGGCGGCTCCAGCCCCGGCGTTGTGGCATACCAGTCCACTGGATGCACCGGTAGCCCTAAATTGGATGTGACTGCGGATGTCAAATATGTGCCAGCCGCAGACTCAGGTTCCGGACCAATACCGCTGGGCATGTCGGTGTGCCAGCCGACGTGGACAAAGGTGGGGAGTGTGCAGGTGTGCGCCACACTGGAGACCTAGGAGGCGCCCTCAAATTTAACCAATTATCTTTGGCAGCTAGGAGTGGCAAGTGCGGGTGCGCTTTGGAGCATGGGGTTGATATTGCCAGCAATGTTTTTCTTAGATTTATTTTGTGCTCTTGCTCAAGCTAATGGCACCCCTACAGGGGTCGTCTTGTGGAGAAAGGATTTTCAAACGGCCTTGCGCTGGTCACTTATACATGCAACACTGCTCTGGAGGGTGGAAGGGACTGCATGCTAGACTGTAAACCTCTAAAGCACAGCCTCCAATGTGGTAGCTCAGTTGCCTTTGTGCTGGCTTTGGCAAGGGGGTGAGAAGGGGTTTTATGTGGCGTGGCTCACCACAGCTGAGTGGAGGTTGAAAACCCTTGTCTGGGAGGATACCCGGGATAAACATGTGGGATTGTTTGGAGTTAGGTGATTGGTCCACAGCAAACAGCAACTTGAACATTTTTAGTTTGGGATTCTGGGCACTGACAGCAGGTTTTTGCGAGCATGCTTGCATGCTTTTGTCACAAACCCTAATTGGGCATTCAAGCACCCTAATGGGCATTGCTCTTGCCTTTTCCAACTTGAAAGGGGTGTAAATTTCAAGGGTACTTGAGCCTGCTGCGGCACCTTCAACAGAGTTGCTATGAACCGGTCTTGAAGCTTTGTACGCTCAGGCAGACTGTTGGTTGGATTAGAGAAGCTCATGCCTCGCCCATCGTTTGCAAAATTTGCCACCATTGTTCGTGGCAAGGGTGGCAGGTGCAGGATCTTGGGAAGAACACAAGCTCACTGCAAACACTAGTGAGGCTGTGAGGCAAAAGCTTGGCCGGTTGTGAAGGCAAAAAGTTACCAGGTACAGCAGCAAGGCAAACCGTTCTGTATGAGGGGCGAAGTTCTGACTGCTCGTGTTTCCAGCGACTTGGTAATCCGACAAATATACGACTGGCAACTACCTCTACAGCAAATTGCATGATGTATCCGCCGTCCGCTTCGCCCGTCCGTAATCGCACGCACCGGAACGATGCCACGTCATATCTAAGGGTGTTGAAAGTCATATTTGTCAGAGGCAGGACCGCCACCCTGCACGGCACAAGCGAGATGGAAAGTTCCAAACTTGGAGAGTTCCAACGGCTAGATCGCCATAATCCCTCTAACTCCGCTCTATTGCTGCGGCGTGACTACGTATCTCCTGTAAACCCGACTGGGAATCTTCGGGTGGGTGCAACAGAAGCCAACGCTAGCCTAATGGTGTGCTGAGGTGTACCATCACATGCACGCGCACATGCACCCTTCCGCCTTGCCCTGCAAAACGTAGATGCAGCGGGACTGACACCCGGGGTTCCAGAGTGGTCTGGCAACAGACACTGGGATGGGTAACGCATCCAGCACGCAGTCTGGTGGGTGCTTTGGGGCCGGCCTAATCGTCGAGGAGAAGCCTCATCACAGCCCCGCGCGATGTGCAGACCAAGCAAGTACACGAGAACCTCGGCGATCCTTGCACGCAGCGGACGTCTCGTGTAAATCACCGGCGCCCAGCAACGGGACTCAGGTCGCCTCCACACACACCCGCCCAGCCACCAGCATAGTCGCTGCCACACAGCAGCAGGGCAGAAAAAACAGCAGCCCTTTCGATGACGAGGACCAGGACCAAGTCGGGCCTTCGTCCTGGGGTTCGCTGCACGGCCGGTCCCTGAGGTGTTCACAGAGTGAGGCTTCCACTTCCTCCTCCGTGCTACCGATGAAGCTGGGTACCGTAGGCGACAGGGGCGGTACAGGAGTCCAGCCAACCCACAGCCGGATGTCCAGCCGAGACAGCGACCTGCATGCCGTCCACCCGAACCACTCCAACGTCAGCACCTCCAGCCAGGCGTCGGTCCCCTCCCTTGCATCCTCTGTGGGCAGGCACGACAGCGTACCCACCGCCGTGCTGATTGCAACAGCCATGGCAAGCTCCGGCGTGGGGAGGGCACCCGACTCGTTCAGCTCGGAATGCTTTGCTGACCCAGCCCTACAGACCTGGCAGCTGCAACCCGACGAGGTGGAGTTTGCAACGGACGTCTACGGCAAGCGGGTGCTCTTGGGTGGCGGAGCTGTTGCCCAGGTGGGTGATTGTGTGTCACATGTGGGTCCAACCTGCTTGTCAGTTACCAGTGCTCCAGCCATGATGTATATCGCCATGCGGTGTTGCTTGTATGCTTGCTTATTGCTTGTATATGTATGCTACAAGGCTCGTACTTTAGCATATAGCTTGAGGTTTTCTATGGCATTGTAGCCATTGGCAGTGCACTGCCCTAAAGCACATCTAGGTGACCAACCCTGAAGTAAGCACACCACCTGCAGGTGTACCGAGGGACGTGGAACACCCTCCACGAGGTGGCCATCAAGGTGCCCTCCAACAAAAACCTGCTCATGGCGCGCAATCTGGTGCGCGAAGTCACCACCCTGTGCAAGCTGCGGTGCGCGCGGGTGGTCACCTTCTATGGCATGGTGAAGCTAGACGGTCAGCTTGCGGTGGTGATGGAGTACATGAAGGGGGGGAACTTGGCGCAGGCGCTGGACAAAGGGTTGAGGTGGCCCAACGGGTAAGCATGAAATCCCCGGCTCTGTGCATGGCGGTCTGTGTGGCGCATGGAGGCTGAGTCCCAACAGCAATACAAGTACTTTTATATGTTCTCTTACACAGTGTAGAAGACATGGGTGGTCACATGCCAGAAAACCATCAGGTTTGGGGTGCTAGGATGAGTGGGCAGTAAACCGTAGACAGGGCAAATGAGCTGCTGCAGCGCCTCACCGACCACACCTGTTTGCGCAGTGGCCGGTCTGTGGCAGTGGCAATCTGCGAGGGGTTGGCATACTTGCACAACCGCAAGATCATCCACCTCAATGTCAAGCCAAGCAACGTGCTGCTGGGGCTCACAACGGACGACGTGAAGCTGTCAGATGTTGGCATGGCAGCGGTACTGCCCAAGGATGTGTCTGGCGTGTATGACATCTACAGTGCAGGTAGGCCTGCGCACACTTGTGCTGTGCGCCAAGACACTCATAGCAGCACTCTTCAGAGTTGCTGTCGCTTGCTTACCTGAAAATGCTTTGTAGCCTATCTCACTGCTGCACTTTTGTAGTGCTGCAAGCTGACTGTACATCCCAGCGGTACGCAGCATTGGTGCCAAGTAATCCTGTCCCAATATGCATTGTGTGTATTGAATATCCCAAGGCCCTTGGCAAGGGTCTGGGTGGCATACTTGACTTACTGCTGAGCACCATGCTTGGGCCCTGTCGACCTTGGCAGAGGGCAGATCTCATGCACCCACACTTACATGCTGATTGGTGTGCGCCCAGAAACGTTTGCTGGTCTTGACCAGCTAACACCCGTGCACACTCACTGTGAGTGGGTTCCATCAACCTGCGCCGGGTGCCAAGGTCCTTTTCCATGCACCCCACAGGCAGCCAAGGCTCCTACACAGCCCCCGAGGTGCTCAACTGGGGCAAGGTGCGCCCCTCCGCCGACATTTTCAGCCTGGGCATGATCCTGCTCAACCTGGGCGGCAGCCCCGCGCCCACCGAGCGCAACCAGGCGCTGCAGATGCCGCGCCTGCTGCCGCCCGCTGTCATGCGCCTGGCGCTGCGGTGCGTGATGCCCAAGCCGCAGCACAGGCCGCATGTGCTGGAGGTGCTCCAGGCCCTGCAGGCCAGCCCGC
The DNA here is from genome assembly GCA_032358255.1 of Heterotrichella gracilis. NCBI lineage: Eukaryota > Xanthophyceae > Tribonematales > Xanthonemataceae > Heterotrichella > Heterotrichella gracilis. Next base: position 12,484 of record JAULBX010023296.1, on the reverse strand, counting down.
AGTGATCCTGCTCGAGGGGCGACTTTGCTGCTATCGCGAAGGCAGTCCACAAGCAGGTGTAGAGGGTGGGGTGGATGGGTGCGTGCATGCAGACATGGCGCATACCCAGCCTTGAGCCAGGCGTCGCGTTTTCTAGCTTGCCCCCATCCATTTTACTTATCATCACTTTTTCATACCTTCATCTTATGACCACGTTGGCGTGGAAAGTAATTCGCTTTGTATTTGCAAGGAGCTTTTGTTTTGCTCGTTTTCAAAAATTGTTACAAAGATTTTTGTATATATGCCCTTTCACTTTTAAACAGAGGTGCAGTTTGCTCACGCCAGGGTTGTCGATAAAGCAGTATCACCTGCCAACGCATGTTTTCCCTGCCCGATATAAGTTGCTGCCGCACAGGCAGGAGTTTACAACTGGACAGTGGTGCCCACTTCTTTGCTACACGCAATTTTATTAAGCTAGTGAATCAGTTATATTCTGCTGTCCTTGGCTCAGGTTTGTGTGTGGGTCTCCGCAATAGCGAGTTTGTCAAAGACGAGCTGCACCTTAGCTTTTGGCTCACAAATTGGCTTGTGGGTGAGGGGTGCTACAGCTTTTCAGCCTTCCCTGCCCAGCGTTTTCTCCCATGCCACATTCACTGCACTTTCAGCTGCGCTTTTCAGTGGCAGGGTGTACTGATATACTTACTATCGTGTAGGCATATGAAGTATACACCTGCCAGTAGGCACCATGCTGCGTTGTCAGGTCAGCCGGAGTGTACTATTGTGTCCCCTCATCTTGCGCTAGAGGGGTGTGAGTCTGGGCACTACCACACTTTAGGTTGGGGCCAGTGCCCACAAGACCAAAGACTTTCCATTGATCTGCTGTTTCATTTCAGGACCACTGACTGACACTGTCCGAGTGTGTGCGAGTTCATATTTTTTTCTGATACAACTGCGTGTACACCAACGTTCAAACTGTTTAATTCCCTTCCAAGCCAGAAAATGGTGTTGAACCCAAGTGGGTGACTCCCATAACGTGGCCTCCCAAGGTTTGAACCGGTGTGGCCCTTGCTAGTGTACCCTGCGAGTTTGCAACCTCAGGCAACTGGCCTGCTGAACCACCCTGTGATACCCTAGGCTAAGCTAGTGAAAACGCCCGTCGCTGCCGGGTCACCAACCCAGGTGATTTGACACGGACTGCAACTACAGTGGCGTGCTGGACACATACTGTAAATACATGTAGATAAGCTAGTCCATGGTGGCTGAGAACTGTGCTGTGTCGACCAAGTACGCCCTGCGTTAACGTGAGGCTAGCCCGATGCATGCATGCATGTTGACCACTCATTCAAATTGCGTCTGTGAACCCCAATTGGGTACAGCGGCAACGCAGATACACGTGCGGAGCCTTCAAATACTCCCAAAAGCCTAGTCCCACGGCGTTCGCCTTGATCTGGGCACGCATTTCCGTCTCACGAGTTCCAACGTTTGGCCGTTCCACACATGCACCCTGCTCTTTCCCTTTTAAACCTTGGCGCAATTTGGCGTCGCAACAAGCTGCCGTGTTCTTTGACCTTCGCTCTGAATATAAAGTTGGTGAAGTACAGATTTTGAAAGGGTCGGACTCTGGTCAGTCCATTCAGCTGGATACCCCAAACCGTGCCACGTAGCCGTCCCAACTCGCCCAAAAAGGCGTACAAGGTGGTTGACATGGAACATTGGGCAGGATCCAGTCTGCTGTAAAGCCTTCAACATACCTGCGTTAGTAGGAGGAACATTGTAAGGGAGTACAGGGCTGCGCTGCGCCACGGCACTCCTGTCCATGCCAAGACTCTGCGCTACCACCAACTAAGACCGATGGACTCTGCAAGTCCTGCAAGCCCTGTAAGCCCTGTGAACCCAGCTTTTGATCGGAACACAGCTAGCAACGCTCTGCACAGGGACGTGGAGCACTGGGCGCTGCACAACTACCTGCGACTGTCGAGTTCCTCCTCAGCTTCAGAGTCGAGCAACAGGGTATCCATGCTACCCCCCCTGACTTCAAGCAGCGATTCCAGAGGGTCCTCAGATAGCTTTCGTGCGGAGGCGGCTGGCTCAAGCGAGTGTGAACACGCAGTGGAGGCAGTTGCCACGGAGTGGTTGCTGGAGGAAAGTGAGATAGAGCTGTTCAAAGGCACGGATGGGTTCCCACAGTGCTTGGGCAAAGGAATGGTGGCTGAGGTGAGCGGGGTGGGGTTCCATGCGCCTGTTGCTGTTGTATAGTCACCTTGTCTGTGTCTAATCTGCTCTCCGGTATACCAAGGATAGCTCCCTCTATTCTGGCCACCTGGTCAATGCACACATGGGGATGTGCTGGACAAAGCACCATGGCAACAGATCCACACAGCCCAACGCCACCCACCTTACTCATATGTCAGGTTATAAGGTTACCAATCAAAGTTTCAGGCAGCCACACACCCAACTCAACTCACCCTTGCCACACCTTCCAGGTCTATTTCGGCCTGTGGAACGGTCTCCAGGAGGTGGCAGTGAAGGTGCCCCACCCAAGCCCCGACAGCACCCACCGGCTGCAGCACGAGCTGGCGATACTGCGCAGGCTGCACAATGTACGGGTGGTGACCCTGTTTGGGGCACTGTGCGTCGACGGCCAGGTGGCGCTGGTGATGGAGCACATGCCTGGGGGTGACTTGGGCAGGGCGCTGGCCAAAGGGCTGAGGTGGTACAACGGGTGCGCCTCGCATCCCTGTGGGAAGGATATTGATCGCATGGGTGATGCAATGTTTGCAAACCACTATATCATTTACACGGATTAATAACTGAACATTCTTAAAAACAAATATATGACTGAATGATTAGGGTGTGCGCTAACCTGTGATGTAGCTTATAAATGCCTTGTGCTTGCAATACAGCAATCGGTGTCAGGATCGATGGGAATTAGTGTCAAAGTGTTGATTTGCTGCTTCAATCACACCCCTGTGTGGGCCGCATGCCGCTGCACCCTGCACCATACCTACTGCTACCATCCCACAGCCAGCTGTCCCTCTCCTGTGTCAGACGGCCATGGCTGCATGCATCTGCATGTGCAAGCCACTAAATAGGCATACGCATATACTTCCCACATCTCAACTCGCACACGCCTCTTGATCAGGTAGACTAATTCCAGCCACGTTCCACATGTACAGCGGCCAGGTTGTGGCTATGGGCGTTGCCCAAGGCCTCGCCTACCTACACATGCGCAAGGTGATCCACATGGACCTCAGGCCAAGCAACATCTTGCTGGGCAGGGACCTTGCGGACGTGAAGCTGGCGAGCTTGGGCCTGGCAGCTGTGGTGCCGGCAGGTGCAGTGCATGTGGCAGAGGCACGTGGTCCAGGTACGGGCTGCGCTTTGCGAAAATATGCTATTGGGCGGAAAAGCATTTCCATGGGTTGTGCTTGGCAAAATAATATCATTCGCCCTTAAGGAGGGATGAGGTGAGAAATGGGGCGACAGGGTCCAGGTCTGGAGTGTTACTCACACACAGGATGTTCGTTTTGGTACAGTGTCAGGTGAGAGGGGAGGGCACCAGGGTGCAAGTGAAGTTTTCCAGTGCAACCCTCGCACATAGATACCTGCCATGACTTGCAGTCATCTATGGAGCAGTTTTGCATTCAATTTCTTTGGGAGATGCTTCTGCAAGGTACGCTGTCTTCAGATACAGTATTTATGCTAGCCAGGAACTGCACACTTGATCATCAGGAGCTGTGTCTGCTCCTGGTAGCACCTCCACCTTTCCCAATCAGACAATGCCATCCACCAGTGTCTTATGCACATGTGGCCCCAGAAGCACTGCTGGGGCAGACAAGGCCATGCATAGTTCATAGATAATTTGTGCCCATCCTATGCGCCTGTGCAAATACATAATTTCTCCACCCTGAACCCGAATTCCTTAGTCAATGCTCTGCACGCAGGTGTCTATGCGCATGTGGCTCCAGAAGCATTGCTGGGCAGCGGTGCAAGCACCTCCGCAGACATGTACAGCTTTGGGGTGGTGCTGCACAGCATCGCCTCGGGCCAGCTGGTTGAGAGGCGGCAGGAGCGCCTACTGCCGCTTGAGGCACCCAAGGATTGCCCCACAGCAGTGCTGGAGCTGGTGCAGCAGTGCTTGAGCCACGACCCACTTGCCAGGCCCACAGCACGCCAGGCTTTGCAGGTGCTCAACCAGAGCAGCAATGCATTGTTTGGAAGTACATCAGCTACTTAAAGTGGCGTATGATGGTGGAATGACACAGTTTGCCACCCTGTCGGGTGTCTTTTTGAAGGAGCATGCCTTCAGCTTAGCTGCCATTATGCACTTCGATCTGAAGACTGCTCAAGCGGTCAACGACAATTTTATCATGTAGCGTATTAATAGACTTGTATTACAAACTCAGTCCCACAGAACGCAACAGAACCATTCAGTGTTGACAATTTGCGCATTACGCAACAAGCAAAGCAGTTTTTCACAGCATGGCCAGGCCTTGGCACTGGCCCAACATCGTCTTGTACAACATGTACGCATAGCGCAAAGTTCATAAAACATAAAAATTTATGTAGACATCATTCAGAGCAACAACATGCATGGGTCTTTACTGTTCACACTTTTTCTTTCCCGATGTTGGACTTTACTTTCTTCTCATTTTGCCGCTGCCAGAATAATCTGTAGGGAGCTTAGTGAGTCTCACGGTACTGCTGGGTCCCGGGGACATGCTCCTGTAGGCAGGAATTGCACATTAGTTAGTCAATGCTCTATTTGTGTGGGCCAGCCTTAAATTACTACATAGTTATGCAGTTACTGTAACAGTTGCTGTGCTGTTGTACGGCTATTTTGTTCAGCAAGCTCAATGCACTGTGTATCTGTCCACAGTCAATTGCACGTAATATTTGTGGCAGTGGGGTTCTACTAACACGCACAGCACACCTTTACAAAGGTTTAGCTTATGTTGCTCGCTGCACATTGCACTGGATTTTGGTCTGATGATTAAATTTTTATAACAGCTAGAATTGCCAGCCTGTTGCGGTTGCGGCACCAAGGTCAGTGTATGATACATGTAACCCAGGTGCCTACCTTGACCTTCTCCATGGTGGAGCGGGTATCCCCAGTGGCCTCCTTGTGCGCCTCAGTCCCAGGGATGTACTGAGCAACACCGCCCTGGCCAGTGCCAGCGGTGGTGTGGCTCACGCCGTGGCCAGTGCCGTAGCCAGCACCCCCCAGCCCAGTGCCACCCATGCCAGTGGCGCCCATGCCGGTGCCGGTCATGCCAGTGGTGCCGGTGTCCCCCATACCAGTGGTGCCGGTGTGGTGGGCTGCAAAATGTAGAGGCAGTATGGTGAAATCACTGCATGACGCCTAGACAAGCTTGCTGCCAGCTGCAAGTATGCAATGTACACACAGAACATGGGTACATGATTATACCAACGCATTGGCATGCCACCATTGTGGTAGATCATCTGATATAGTAGAGGATGCAGTCATTGTGCTGTTACACTTCAAACGTTGCATGAGCACAATCAATTTGGGCTGATGCAATGTTTGAAGCATAACCCCACCATGACTGCATGCTATACCATATCATATGATCGCTGTACACGCGCGGCGCATACATAAGCATATGGGCCTAGTAGGGTGGACAGGCTCATTTGCGCAGTACAATATTGCTAGCGGCGTGCAGTGGAATATGGTGATGTAACCGAATTCCACTGCATGCGCTAACAATGTACAATGATGACTGCCATTCCATGATGTTGCCTGCATTGTTGCTAATGCAAACTAGTTCTACCATGCTAAAATATCACAACCACTGCAATGGCCACCCATCGTGGGCCATAGTGCATGCACCAATGCAAATCCAACATTATTATGATGAACACAATTCCGCTGCATATTCTGGCATGTATTTACCAAGTCCATGGGTGTCACAAGGCGCAGAATGATTTGATAATGCTGACAAGCCCCCATGGACACAACCATTGGCAGTGTCCATACATACCCGTCCCCATGCCAGTGCCGGTCCCAGTGCCCATGCCTGCCCCGGGGATCCCCCCGTGGGTGACTCCCCCTGTCAGGTCCCCCCCTGCCTGCTGCGCCTCCGAGGAAATCCTGTGCTCCTCAGTCCCAGGGATGTACTCCTTGGCCTTCTGTGCGGCAGCCCTGGCGGTATCCTACAGGCGAGGAACAGGGGTGTGACTGGGAGTCATTTGCTACGCGATTGGGGTACCACAGTAATTGCAGGCATGGCAAAATAATACTGGAAATTGAGGCGCAAATTATATTTTCCTGCGATCTAGGAACTGCATACCCGTGTGAGGCGTGTGTACTGATCAAGAGTGCATTTGCATGCATTGACACAAAGGCTTTCAAATGGTAATAAAAAAGGGGCTGCTCGCACAGTGTTCAGTGTGCAATGGCTTTTGACCCCTTTCACGACATGGCAGACGCTGAGCACCAGAGCTGGTAACAGCCAGCAACTGCATGCGCAGCACCTGAAAGCCGTGCCTAGCCCTTGAGCTACCAGGCAATGATGCCTTGGCCCTTTTGCGAACTGGCTGCACGGTATACTATCCAGGCATTTATGGTTTCAACTTCAGTAAAAGCACAGGAATTTCGGTTCGAAACGTCCAGAGTTTTTGCCGCACCTCTTGGAGCAAAGGTCTCGAGTGGCACCAAGTGCAGGCTAGCTTACCATGGTGGTTGATGTCTTGAGAGTCGAACTCCTCTACTCAATGATGATGGTTAAGCTTGCTTCCGATGTCTTCACAGCGTGACGAAGATACGTAGAGGACAGCTAGTTGCTTTTAAAGCCCAAGAGTTCTTTGGGTAGCCCTTTATAGTCGTCGTGCTGCTACTTGCAGGTGCTGGTGAAAAGCTGCCTCGTCAGCGTGCCACTTGGCCGTAGCTGCGACCCTGCTGCAGCAACAACTGGCTTTTGCCTCGTCAGGGTTTCATACGTCAGCCATGACCCTTATCTAGGTAGGGGCCCCGCAGCTACGCACCATGGTTCAACCAGCATCCAGATTCAACCAGATTCACTCGAGTGCTTTTTCCAGAACCCCTGCATGAACCCTTTGTAGGGGTCTCTTGAGTCAAGAGGATTAGGGTTTTGTCCAAAGCTGCAGACCTTCATGAGACCCTGGCTAGCTACTACAGCACAGCCTCTAAACATCCCTGTGCACAGTAGTGCATGAGTTCATTCGTATCATCATATTATGGAATTGATAACATCAACACCTGGATGGTAAAAGCTTCTCAGCCCTTGGAGGTTGCAATGGGTTGACTACCCCACCTGACAACCATCACGACTTGTATTTTGCATTATTAGCATTTCTTGCCGTACATAAAATTGCCAGCTAGATGTTTTTAGTGCCATGGCATGCACTGCACCATGCTGAACTATGCTTCAACCTTTTCCCCCTGCATATGTTGTAGGACAATGTCATGCCAAATTGCATGTGTCATGCATATGCATTGGGGTTGTGCAACAAACTGCATGTTGACAGATGCAGCGCCAGAGCTTCACGAGGATTGCACACTGTATGCACAACCTCCCACTTGCCAAGATTTGTTATGCAACCTCCTCCATGCCATGATGCTCAAGCAGCCTGCATGTTTTATGGCCAACACCATGTATTAAGATGTGTATAGTTTGTTGCAATATGCAATTGACTTCATCAGGATGCAGTTGCGAAATTTTCTAACTCATGTTTTCACGCGTTAATAATGCTTATTTCAAGCTTATAAGTATTTTGAATATATTACATTGTCAGACAGATCACAAAGTGACATGTCCCCATCAATATGCCGTAGGCATATTCATAACGTAGCATACAAGCACACGATTGATACAAGCATAATTCATCAAAACACCCATAAACAGGTAGAAAAACAGATACACAACGTGCGCACGCAACAAGAGAAGATGATGTATCACACTCGTCAACAGAAAAAGTCCAAGTGGTACTGCATTATTTTCCCTGTGGCAAACTCTACTGCTACATAATGGTAGTTATGATTGGCCCAACAAAGCGTTTGCTTTATCCTCCTCAACCAGGTAAGAAGGTAATGTCAAAGATTGCGCTTGCAAGCTTGCAATGGCTTAGTGGTGGATCTTGTACTCAGTGGTGCCTGGCACTTGCGCCTGCACAGAAGGAAAGAGAAACTTGATTAACACTTATCATCCATTAGCACTTATCATCCAATGGATTTTAGTGGAATAACAGGGCATGTAGACCTGTCCCACCCACAACATCGCTGCTCTCCCCCTTCAACCCCATAGCACTGACACTTGTTCAACCAGGTCAAAGCATGCTGGGCTGGAAGGGTAGATCTGTGTAACAAAGTTTCTTACCTTCACTTTGTCAGCGGTGGAGCGGTAGTCCCCGGTGGCGTGCTTGTTGGCCTCAGTTCCTGGGATGTGCTGGGCGATGCCGCCTGCGTTGTTGTGGGTGTGGCCTGCGCCCAGGGCTGTGCCGCCGATGCCACCCTTGTTGTGCACGCCATGGCCCCCGGGGGTCACGTTGTCCACAGCCTTGGCAACCTTGTGCTCCTCAGTGCCTGGGATGTACTCCTTGACCTTGTGCACGGCGTTCTTGGCGGCGTCCTGCAAGGGGTGGGGAAGGAAAAGGTTAAGGCTGGGAGGTGGATGGGTGGGGGGAAGGGTGGGTGAGGGCGGGGGTTGAGGGGTGGGAGGCATATCTAGCGGCTAATAACTTCACACTAGACACCACAAGAGTGCAGCTACAATGAGCCTGTTTAGAGAAATACTGTGATTCCCCATGTACCCCACGACCATGCTGCAGAAGCTACAAATACAGCCTCGATAGCTAACCTATCGCCAGTACCGTACAAGGTCATAAAAGCTACGAGCCTGCATGGTATACGCTAGCTAAATACGCAGCACCATATTGAATACACAGACGAATATATTTTCACTAGTGATGGTGCAAACACTATTCCAAACACTCAACAGTAGGGTGAACCGTTGTGCCAAGTGCTTAAAGTTTGCTAATGCATACACAGTTGGCTAGGCACTTACCATGTCGGAAAGTTTGAGTCTTTCGAAAGCTAGTCGGAAGCGAGAAGGTGGGTTGGACTCGAGAGTGGAAGGCGAAAGTAGGTAGATGCTTTGAGAAGACGTCCATAATGCTATTATATAGGCATCGACCGTCGAGAAGTAATAGGGAAGAAAACAGGGGTGTAAGCAGCTAGGACGCACGCGCCCGTAAGTTTTTGCCAAGTTGGGCGCACTTGCGCAGAAGGTCGGTCAATAGGAGGCTGCTTCCGCATAGCGCAGGGGTCAACAGCTCAGCGTTTTGAATATCTGCAAGCCGCGACCTGGTACGTCATTTGTGGTACTGATACGTGAGTTTAGTAAAGGAGACAGAAAGGGAAATGGCACCTTGTACCTCAGTAGAGGGGCATCTGGCTAGCCAACATTGCAAGATGCATGCATGCATGCATGTGCGACCATGCTCGCTCGCTGTTCACAGCCAGCCAGTTGCACTCCGCGGTGATGGGAACTTTTGATACCGGCAATTCGGCCGAGCCGTTGCAGTTCGAATGTCGTGAAAATCAATGATTGTTGGGTACACATGTCACCACCTGCCCAGTAGCTGATGGCCCCCGGTTTTGGCCATGTGCCAACGCCTCGTCACCATGCGCCTCAATATATTCCTATAGGACAGTGTCCCCTATCGGTACAATACCCACTTAACCTGGTGGTGGTTCCTGGTGCCACAACGGAGGTCAAGCCATAGTTGCAATGTTGCTGTGCCATGGCTACAACCATGGTGCTGCCACGAGTCACTGGCTAGGCAGGGGGCCTGGCAAGGCAAGGCACGGGCAAGGCTTGGCGTGGCTCTATACACAACCCGTCTACAGGGCTGTAGACTAAGCCCACGCCAAGACTAAAATTCATGGCTGTGACCCGCCGCAACCTGCACAGTCCACCAGGCAACTTGTGCAGGGCATGTGTGCACTGGGTCTAATCCTAGACCAAGGGTGCCATACAAAGAAACCCTGTAGGGCAGCGGCGCCAGATGGGACCAGGCATGTGCAATTGGCAACTGCAGCTGCAAGACAAGTGTAGGCTTGCAGAACTGCAGCAACAAAACGCACAAACTGAGCACACTCTCCGCCCTTTACTAGAACGAAGACATGGGTTACTGATTCCCCTGTACACAACGACTACGCCATCCCAGTCATTGTAAGGCACTAATTTCTAACAGAACTTCACAGGCGGGGGTAGCAGGCATTATGCATGAAGCGTCGGAGGGGACAAGAGAACCTCTGTGAACCCTTTCCAAAACACAGCCTGCACGTGCCTACATTTCAATCTTCAAGCACACAGAGTTTGGCAGAACAAATTACTTTCTGTCGAGAATTGCAGTGCGCTTGCACAGCGCAGCTGTCCGCTGAAAACCCATACACATGCCGCGCCTCCAAATCCTCACGCTCCAGCACAATCACCAACACTGCACAGAACCCAGCTGCCTCCCTATCCCACTGCCCGGCACATCCAACTCCCTGCACTCTCACCACAAGACCATACCTCCACCACAATGTAGAACAGTCAGATGCCCTCCAGCGCGCACATGCCCCCCGAGAGCACCGCACCCAAACCCATTTCCTCCCCATCACGCCAGCGCCTCCACCACCGCCACCGCGCTGAACGCGCGCTGCAGCCGCGCCTCGCCGTCCGGCACAACCACCTCCTCCCAGCGGTCCGCCCCGATGTCGTACCGCTCCACCGTGGTGTTGAACAAATTCCCACTCATGCCGCCCAGCGCGTAGATCCCGCCCGCCAGCGCCGCGGCCACGCCATAGGCGCGCGAGCTGCCCATGCTGGCCAGGTCGCGCCACTTGTCCATGCGGGGCTCGTACTCCTCCACCACGTCCAGGAACTCCTCGGGGCAGTAGCCGCCCATGGCGTACAGGCGGTCCTGGTGGGTGACCAGCGAGATGCTGCCGCGCTTGTCGCGCATGGGCGCAACCTGTGGGGTGGGTGGGGTTTAGGGTTTAGGGTTCAGGGTTCAAATTGTGATTCTACTAGTGGCCCATATTTAGGTACACGAAGGTAGGGCATCCTGTCGCATCGCGCAGCGGCAGGGTCCGAAACCCTAAACCCTACACGTTAACCGCCAATGGCGTACAGGCGGTCCTGGTGGGTGACCAGCGAGATGCTGCCGCGCTTGTGGCGCATGGGCGCAACCTGCGGGACGGGTGGGGTTTAGGGTTAGGGTGGGGTGGCTTCAGGGTTTAGGGTGCAAAAACTATGTACCCTGGCATTTAGTACATGAAAGTAGAGCACTGCTGGCACATCGCGCAGCGGCAGGGTCCAAAACCCTAAACCCTAAGCGCCAAAGCCACGCCGCCCACATCCCCATTGCCAGTAAACCTTGTAACCCCCCTACCCCCCTTTAATTCAAGAGCTGCTCTCCCCCCCCACCACCCGCAACCCCCTACACCCACCTCCCGGTATCTCCCCTCCCTGGGATCCAGTCGCTCCATGGGGCTCATGTACTCATGACCATTAGACCCAAACAGTACACCCTTGCAGCCAAAGAACCCAAACCGTAAACAGCGGAAGCACTTTAATTCACCTTCTTGAGCGTTCGCACCTCTGCGCTAATAAGTCGGCGACAAATCGCTGATCATCGACTTGTCCAGCATGATTAAGCTTACGATCTTTCGATCAGCGTGGCGCTAATCAACATGCAGCAAATTCCCCAAAAATAGCTCGTAAATCGGACAAAAAAATTTGCAAGTTCACCCGATGAACTTGAAAATAAATGGTCCATCGTGGATCGGCGCTCAAATGTATCTTGTATCTTTCTTTCGTGATCGCTCGAACGTAGCGCGTTGACCGACTAGCCCGGCAGCTACCCGTGTTGTTAACTCAGTTTTTGAAACTTTTTTTTTTTGCTTTGAGTGTTTCTTGTCCATGTTTCTCTTTAATATGTTGAAATATGTTCTTTTGGACAAATAGTTTGACAATGAATAAAATTGTTATAAACTTAATCATTTTAATTGTGAAATATACTAAAACAAAATAATTCAAAACTAATATATTTCGACCTTAATTTCCAAAGGTCATCCATCATCAGAGTGTAGTGTATAGAGTCTAGATGGATATAATAAATTCAATCCAAATCAAAGTTTATATACAACATTACAGGAAAATAATTATAAAACCTGCTCAATGAATAAATTAAGTAGAAATTAAAGTTCTTAATTAATGTCTTTTAACTAAATGTTAATTATCACAATTTTGAAAAACAGGAAAGTTTGTCAATACTGCTAATTAACCCTTTGCGCGCCCGAGGATAAATTTCAATGTGGTTGTTTGAAACCGGCCATTTTTGAAAATGTCCGTTTTTATAAAATTTCCGAAATCAAAATCTCATAACTTCATGATACTTTAATATTTTTTCATGAAACAAAGAGCATTTTAAAGCCTATTCTGTGATTAAAAAATAACAACTTACCTTGCGAAAA